>JAJIBD010006913.1:0-69173 GCA_021461705.1 Cryptotis parvus | reverse complement strand
CTCTATCTCCAGACATTGCTGGAGCACAATTCCTGGTCCTGCAGAACCTGACCTCTGTTCTGTCATTGAACCACTGGTTCAGTTAGCAGAAAATCACTGGATGGGGATCCTTGGGCACCCTGAGCACTGTTGGGTGCCCCCCAGGAAAGAATAGAAGCCCACATAGTTTAAAGTCAGTGTCTCATTAGGTAGCAAGTGACCATTTCCAGAGATTAATTGCTATAGTTTGACAAGAAAGATATGAATTTTTGGTTTAAGATAAGTGTTTAAGTAATGAATGTTGATGACAATGATTTAAACATTGATGGCCATTTTCTCTTCACAGGAATGTGAATTGGATCCTTGTTGTGAAGGAAGTACTTGTAAGCTTAAATCATCTGCTGAATGTGCATATGGTGACTGCTGTAAAGACTGTTGGGTAAGGATTCACTTCATCACTTGAATCCCGTTATTCATCGATTTGCTCGAGCGGGTGCCAGTAACATTTCCATTGGACCCTATCACGTGCCAATGTAGCCCAATGGCATCTGGTTGATTCAGGAATATGAAGAGCCTCAAACCGTTCCTTCAGGGTCTTGACAAAGAAGTCTGACCATCTTGTAGGTGGGTGGCCACGTGATCTTTTGACATCCTGTGGGATCCAGTCAATAATGGCTCTATTCCAGCAGTTGTCTCCAAATCGCATTACATGTCCAGTCCATCTGATTTCCCATGCCTTGGCAAACGAGACAGCATCCCTGATTCTGGAATAGCGACGGAGGTCAGAACTCCGGATTCCTTCTCTCTACTTGAGTGAGGCGTGATATTCCAAGCATAGCTCTTTCGATTCCTCTCTGGGAGAGAGACCCGAATAGCATTCTCATCCTGCTTTCGTGAGGGCCCAGGTCTCTGAGGCATATGTTAATGCAGGGAGAATGGTGGAGTCGTAGAAATGTGCCTGGAGCTGGAGGTTCTTTGTGCGTTTAGCTATTTCTTCAATGCCTTTGAAGGCATTCGATGGCGCTCTCTTCCTCCTGCGCAGCTTAGGTTTTAGGTCGTTCATCATGTTGACTTCTCGACCTAGGTACACATAGCTGTTGCATTCAGAGATGTCTGTTCCATTGAGAGTGAATGGGGCCTCTGGAACTAGTTCATTTTTCATGAAGATTGTTTTGTTTAGGTTCAGCTGTAGACCTATCTTTCCACATTCTCTGTCGAAATCAGCCAGCATTTGTGCCACTTGGCTAATGCTTGGTGTTATTAGAATGATATCATCGGCAAAGTGGAGGTGGTGTAGTTGCCGACCGTCTATCTTCACTCCCATTCCTTTCCATTCTAATTGTCGCATAATGTTCTCGAGGGTGGCACTGAAGAGTTTTGGTGAAATGGTATCACCCTGCGAAACCCCTCTTTTTTTAATTTTTAAAATATTTTATTATACCACCATGAGATATACAATTACAAAGATGTTTATTTTTGGGCTTCGGTTATACAGTGTTCCAGCACCCATCCCTCCACCAGTGCCCATTTCCTACCACCAATGTCCCCAATTCCCACCCTCCCATAGCCTGCCTCTCTATGACAGGTTCTTTTTTTTTTAAGTATTTTATTATACCACTGTGAGATATACAATTACAAAGATATGCAATTAAAAAGTTCATATTTGGGTTTTTGGTCATACAGTGTTCCAGCACCCATCCCTCCACCAGTGCCCATCTCCCACCACCAACTTCCCCGGTTCCCTCCCTCCCCCAGCCCACCTCCATGGCAGGTTCTTTATTTCTTTCCCTTTCTCTCTCTTTCTCTTTTCCTTCCCCTCCAGACTATGGATTACAGAACATACATTAAAGGGTTGTCATGTGTATCTTTTTGCCTCTATTTAATGCTCAGTTCTAGGTTGGTATTAGTACCCTCAACAATTGTTGGCACACTCCGAACCCCTCTTTTTGGCGTCAATGATCACTTCTCTGTAGAATGGTGAGATCCTGGTGGTGAATCCGTAATACAGCTCACGAAAGATCTTGATGTATTGGGTTTGAACTCCCGTTTGGCTAGGGCTTCGATGACTGCTTCAGTCTCCACACAATCAAAGGCTTTCTTTAAATCAATGAACGTGAGTCAGAGCGGCATCTTGTACTCCCTACAAATCTCAATGAGCTTGGTTACCGTGGTGGATATGGTTGATTGTGCTGAATCCTTTCCGGAAGCCAGCTTGCTCTCATGGTTGTCCTTCATTTAGCGTTCTGCCAATCCTGTTCAGAATGACTCGAGTGAACAGCTTGTAGATGACGGACAACAGGCTGATGGGGCGATAGTTGTCATTGTCGTGTATGTCTCCCTTCTTGAACTGTAGAACTGTCCTGCTGGTTTTCCATTGGGAAGGCACCTTGCATTTGGACAGGTATCGTGTGAAGAGCCGAGCTAGTGTATTGATGAGTACTGACGGCAGATTCTTCAGGTGTTTGGGTCTGACTTTGTCTGGGCTTGGTGCTGTTCCCTTCTTTTACCGACATAATGGCATGTCGGATTTCAGAATGGAGAACTTTTTTCTAAGGATGCCCTATTAGAAAAAAAATAGAAAAATTGTTTTCTATTAATTAGAAAAAAGAAAAAATATTCATAATCAGATTTTGTTGTCTCTGTTCTGTTAAGAAATGGCTTTTGTTGTTGTTGTTGTTGTTTTTTTTTTTAACCATCCTGCTGTTTTTTAGGGATTACTCCTGACTCTGTGCTCAAGGATCACTCCTGGCAGGATTTGGACAACCTTTTGTGGTGCTGGATATCAAACCTGGTTGCCCACATGGAAGAGAAGCGCCTACCCACTGTACTATTGTTTTGACCCCCTAAGAAAAGGAGTTTTACAAATATGATTTTATGAAAGTTATGTCACTTTTTTGCAATCACATTTTTTTGTGACTTTTGCAGATCACATTCTTTTATGAGAGTTTAGTAAGGACTTTTATTTTAAAATCTGTATATTTTTATAAATAATTCAGCAATACCAAAGTATATAAAGTTGAAAAACTATGTGGGCTGGAGCAATAGTACAGAGGGGAGGGTGTTTGCCTTGCATGTGGCCGACCCATGTTTGATTCCTGGCATCCCATATGGTCCCCTGAGCACTGTCACAAGTAATTCCTGAGTGCAGAGCCAGGAATAACCCTTGAGCATCGCTAGGTGTGACCCAAAAAGCAAAAAAAAAGACAAAAAGCTCTATCAGTTTACTTACTCATAGCCAATGTTGATTTGTTTATAAATTGGTTACTTTGTTTTGTACAAATGTGAGTATAAGTGTGTGTGTGTAAATCACTAGATATACATTTCATTATTTTCATTGTTTATTTACAGTGCTTTTTGAAATCCAACTGTATACATTTAAGATGTTAAAATCATTTTTTAAATATAGTATGGAAATATGACACATTTATTCATATGATTTTATGTAGTTATGCAGTTAATAATCCTTTTTGTGGTTGTACCATAATTTGTTTAATTACCTAATGATGACTGTTTAAATTGTTCCAGTTTGTGTTTATGTGTGTTACTGCTGTAATACAGCAATAAAATTCAGAACTTTGCCACACATTCTGTATAGACATCCCCAAAGTGTGTAGTTTTACCAGTGGTTTTATAAAATGCTTGTTTCTCACACATTTTATCACATTCATTGCAAGTAAGTGTCATAATTTTGGTTAATTTGATAGGCGGGAAGTGCTTTTATATTTTTAATTTGCATTTTCAGTTATTGATGTGGTTATACTTTTTCCTTTTTTTTATATTTCACAAATTTTTCATTCACTGTTCATTTTCCTATTGGATTACTTACTCTTATACATTTTCCTTTGGATTACTTACCTTTATACTAAATATTGTGGTTTTAGATATGATAAAAATTTCGAATTATCCTGATACTTATGTTTAATTTCAATCTTATTTTCTTAGTTTCTTCCAGGAGGTACATTATGCCGAGGAAAAACTAATGAATGTGATGTTCCAGAATATTGCAATGGTTCTTCTCCTTTCTGTCAACCAGATGTTTTTATTCAGAATGGACATCCCTGCCAGAATAATAAAGCCTATTGCTACAATGGCATGTGCCAGTATTATGATGCTCAGTGTCAAGTCATTTTTGGCTCAAGTAAGATACTTCATTTATATTTCATTACATTTAATTTTTTGTTTAGTTTTATTAAAAATGGACATTACCTATAAAAGCTTTCTTATCTCCTGTATTCTATTCTGTTATACATTCTTTTTTTCAGTCATTCATGCTCATGAATTTGATATGTCTAAATTCAATTGTTTATTTTTCTTCTTCTATATATTTACCACCCTTTCAGTCTTTGTATAGTAATATTACAATATATATGTACACACATGTACATATGTAATGTTATATATGTGTATATGGTGTTGAAGAGGATAGTGAGAGACAGTATTCTTTGGTGATCCAAGTCCTTCATTAGTAAGATCTGTCTCTAGGTATATGGTGTCAGAGTTGAATAGATTTGTATGGGTCATGTCAGGTAACTATTCGGTGATGCGCAAAACACACAGAAATGCAGTTGAACTATGTGTTGTCAAAAAACCAGATTAATGCTATGCACAATTTAGTTACATGTTAACTTAGTATTGCTTTCTTGCCTTTTTGTTTTTTTCTGGAGTTAATCATTCCTGCTTTCCTGCAAGTGCTGTTTCTATTTGGATTTATTTAATTTGCTGTATTTTACCACGAGTTGACCAGGTTGCTCATCTTGCTCTGAGATGATTGGACATATGAGATGTCCTAATAATTTCAATGTGTTTGAAAGTGTCTCACCAGGAATTCCCTGATTCTTTCTGGTTTTACCTCTTGCTCTCTCTGTATTAAGATAACCAGAATCTAGGAAGATATACATATACTACTCATATGTCTATATTTACCGGGTGTGATTTACAATAAGGAATTGTTTCTCACAGTTCTGAAACTTGGTAGGTCCCAGATCTTTAGAGCAAGTCAGCAGAATGTGGTGTTGGGAGTCAGTGGTATAGTTTCAGTCTATAAACTGGAGGGTCTGAGATCCAGGAAAACTATGATTCAGTTCTAGTCTGAAGGTAAGAAAAATGCCCAGCCTGGAAGCCCTTTGAGAATTTCTTCTTTCCCAGAGGGTATGCTGTTTTTACCCAATTTAAGATTTCAGCTGATTGAATGATACCCAACCATATTTGAAAGCGATAATATGTTTTCCTCAGTCTGCCCATTTAAATATTAATTTTACACAAGACTTTATTAAAGAAGAATGTAGAGTAATGTTGGAACAAATAATGGGTACCCTGTGGTCCAAATAGACACATGGCAGAACCTTTGGTTTCTGCATCATTGTTAGCTGTTTTTTTTTGTGTGTGTGTGTGTGATCATGGTATCTCCCCTGCCAGGTAAGTATTGGTTTTTTTTTTAAACTGCAAATGGTGCTGTGGGTTTGATGTTGGAATTCTTTGTTAATATGGCTGAGTGTGTTGGAAAACATAAAGAAAAAACCTATTTATTATATTCCTTATTACATTAATTAAAATTTTTAAAAATTTGGTGGCTATATTCACATCTTTTCCTTATTTATTTTAGTATGAATGTATATTATTTGCATGATACATATAAATTATCAAACTACTTTATTTTTTAATTTATTTTTATATTTTTGCTCTTTGGTCACACCTGGCAATGCTCAGGGGTTACTCCTGGCTCTGCACTCAGAAATTACTCCTGGTGGTGCTCAGGGGACCATATGGGATGCCGGGGATCAAACCCAGGTCGGCTGCATGCAAGGCAAGCGCCCTACCTGCTGGACTATCGCTCCAGCCCCTATTTAAACTCTCCTTTTTAAAATATAACAATAAATCATAAATAATTTTTTCTGTCATACTATGTCAACGACATCCTGTGATTTGCTTAACCAGTCAACAATGTTGATTGCAAATATTTGTCTGTGTGATTTAGTCTTTGCCACAATCTATTTTTTTTTAGCATCTATTTTATATATGGAAATACAGGTCTACAGGCTTTACTAATTTAATGACATTTTCACTAATATACAGAAATATGATATCATTTTAGACTGTCAATAGCTATAGATGAGTATGTATATTTCCTCAAATATTTCCAATATTGTAATATGAGGAAAAATCTGACTTATGTAATAAATGCTTGTCATATTTTAATTGATTTCAAATATATTAATTCATAATATTTTAAAAGTATTTTATTACTACTTGTTTTATTTTAGCATCATTACCACTACTTTGATTTGCTCTTATTCATATCAGGATAAGACCTTTTTTTTCATATGTCTTCTTATTTCTGTCCTCTGCTTAATTTTCTAAGGTAATTTCTTCCTTATCGGTAAGAAAACTAAAGACTGCTAATATTTCATATATGTGTGTATCTTATCTGCTTATCTATCTGCCTGTCTATGTAGTCAGTGGTTAGGCTCTCTCTCTTTTTATTGAAGCTAGAGAGTTTATTTAGCATAATTTACTTAGAAAGATGTGAGGGGAAAGAAAAGTGGAATACATGTATGTTCTAGAAAACATGGGCTTCTCTAGAGGAAACAAGAGCAGAAAGAGGGAAGAGAGAGAGAGTTGGTTTTCATATTCGGGTGTGTGTGTGTGTGTGTGTGTGTGTGTGTGTGTGTGTGTGTTTAGGAGTGTGAGTTCGGGGCCGAATGATAGCACAGCCAGTAGGGCGCTTGCCTTGCACATGGCTAACCCATTGAAATCCCCGGCATCCCATATGGTCCCCTGAGCACTGCCAGGAGTAAATATTGAGTGCAGAGGCAGGAGTAACCCTTGAGCATTGCCGGTGTGACCCAAAAAAAAAAAAAAAAAAAAAAAGGAGTGTGAGTTCTTGCTATATTGGTTCATTGATTATTAATTACCATCCCTTTCCCTTATAGTCTTTTAAAATTTGAAGACTATATTGTTATAATATAGCCATCATAACCTTTTAAAGGAAATTGTTTGCCTCTAAGATTGTTTTTCAGCCTTTGATTTTATCTTGGAATTTTTCTTCCTTGGAATATTCAGTTGATCTTTTAGTAATCTCTTTCTCTCTTTCCATATATACATGTATAATATTAAGTATATTTATACTTAGTAGTTTGAAATAGCACATTTACCAAGATGCTAAAGCATCAGGTAGGCTTAGGTTTCTTTCTGAATTTTGTGCTTATTTCTGGTTACTGGCTCAAAGATGATATTCTTAGAATTCCTTTACAGAATTATTTGATCATAATTTTTTACTGTTCCGGTTACTTCAATGGCCAGAATATTCCCCATCAGAACTTTAGTATCAGTGGAAGTAATGAGAAGAGATGGAACAATGGAGTTACAAGTCAGATTTAGACATTTAAAAATTTTTTGGATTATATCTCATATCACTATGCTTAACCTTTCCTGGGTCATGGATTTCAAGTTAAAGTTTTTTACCTAGCTGAAAGCATTTTCTGCCCCATATAATACAGGACAGTGGATTTTAAGCACAGAAATTACATAATGAATTGTTCTGGGGATTTCTTTGGAAATGCTATGTAGAATAGTTTTAAGGGAGCATGAAGAGAGTATTGAGTAGGTGCTTGTAAGAATTCTGGTGAGAGTTTATGCTACTGGTCAGCTTTCTTTCTCCCCTAAGCTCAGAGAGTCTATGAGGAGTCCAAGATGGACCCTGACTGTGAAGTTCGAACATTTAGTTGTGTACATAGAATAGCTCACATGTCTTGTGTGGGTCACACTTCTTTAATGATGGTTCTTGTGTATGTGGTCACACTCTTCAGTTGTGACTACTCTTACGTTCTGGCTTTAGTGATTTCTGGGGCTTTCTGCTGTTCTCACACATGTATTCGCACTTCCCGGTTTTAGTGTTCACATGTCATATGGTAGTACTATTTGGGAGTTGTACTTCTTTTGTTATTGTGTTCACATAACACGTGGCTTTGATGTAGCCAGAAATCACTTGTGTACCTGGGGATCACAGACAGCAGAACCGCCAGGCTCAAAGAGCACAACTGCTAAGATTGTGTGTGGTGCCAGTGGGTTCAAACTCATGATTTGCTAGTCAGGCGCTGAAATCAGTGAGCCATTTCTCCAGACCCGTCGGCCTCTTTTTATCCAACTTCTTTTGGAACTATCCAAAACAACTTTAGAGGACTATCCATTTTTTAAGAACTGAATGTCAGAGTATCATATTTGTAAAATGGGCCAGTGAATGTTCTTTTTTTAAATATAAAGTACTGGCATTTATTTTTGCTATTCTAAGGTAAATATATATTTTTTAAATATTTGGTTGAGTTTAGGTAACATGGTTACAATGTATTCATATTTATGATATTGATGTACATAATTTCAGCTCCTTCACTGCCACTTAATTGCCTGAGGCCCTTTACCATGTCCTCATGCCACTTCTTTTTTTTCTTTTTTAAAAAATATTGTATTATACCACCGTGAGATATACAATTACAGCGTTGTTCATGTTTGGAAGTTTCGGTCACATAGTGTTCCAGCACCCCGCCCTCCACCAGTGCCCATTTCCCACCACCAATGTCCCCAATTCCCTCCCCCTCCCATAGCCTGCCTCCTTGGCAGGTTCTTTATCTCTTTTCTCTCTCCTCCGCTCTCTTTTCCTTCTTTTACACATTGTGGGTTGCACTACATACACTTAGAGGCCATCATGTGCATTTTTTTTGCCTGTATTTAATGCTCAGTCTGGGTTGGTATTAGTCTTTTTTGACATTTATTTGCACATGTTCCCTTCTCTTTCTTACCTAACCTCTGACTCCCACACGTTTGTGGTAATTTCCACTTTTGGTAGGGCCTGATCCACGTTTCACCAGACATTGGATTTTGGTATCAAAATATGTATATATATTATATATTATATATATAATATTATATATATTTATGTCATGCAAATAAATGCAGTCATTCTATATCCCTCTCTTTCCTTCTTACTAATTTCACTCAACATGATCCTTTCCATGTCCATCCATTTATAGACAAATTTCATAACTTCGTTTTTCCTAACAGCTGCGTAGTATTCCATTGTATAGATGTACCACAGTTTCTTTATCCAGTCGTCAGTTCTCAGGCATACTGGTTCTTTCCAGGTTCTGACTATTGTGAATAGTGCTGCTATGAAAATAAAAGTGCAGATTGTGTTTCCGCTGTGTGATTTTGCTCATCCCACTTCTTATCTGCCACATCTTTTTACGTCACTTTTAGGCACTACTTCTGCCCCTCTCCTCATTGTGTGGTTATCTCAGTTCTGCTGTCAAAGCCAAGAGTTTGTCATCATTCTATACTGTCTCTTTTTTTTGTCTTTATATTTCAGAAGTGTGAGATCATCCAGTATTTTTTCTCTTTGAGACTTATTTTACTTCTATCCAGGTTGCAATAAACTACAAGATTTCATCAATTTGTGTGTGTATGTGTGTTTGGTGGTGCGGTACACACAGTGGTGCTCAGAGTTTCCTCTTGGCTTTCCTGGTGTTGCTTGGGGACCAATGGATGCCAGAGATCAAACTGTTTGGCTGCATGAAACACTAAGCACCTTCCCTGTTGTACTGTTTGCCCATCATCTTTTCTTGTAGCTGCATAATATTCTACTGTGTATATATAGATTCATATTATTATATACAATATATTATATATTACATTATGTTATATACACAATAGAATATTATATTGTACAATATAATATTCTATTGTGTATATAACGATTCATGTAGCATTGGACATTTGGAGATTTATTTTGGAATGAATATTTTGGAATATGAAAATTTATCTTGGAATATGAAATAACTTTTTGTGATTTAGAAGTAATAAAATTTAACTTAAAAGTTTACAAATGAAATATTTCACCATTTAGTGAAAAGATAGACCATGAAGTGATAGACATATAAAATATAAGATAACAAATCTAGATTAATACTTTGTTAGCTAAAGTGGCTGTTTGCCAATTGGTTGAATTAACAGGAATACTTAAACATCCATCAAAGATAAATAATAATAGCTGATGTAGTTTTATCAACACTTCCCAGCCTAAAATATCCAAGGAGCAGAAGATAATATCTGAGAGCAGTGAGAATAAATACACTAAAAAATAGCTCTATACATGTTTCTTGATTTATTTATAATTTCTTTTTTTGTCTAGTATAATTTCTTTTTTAGGCCTCACTACTTGAATTCAAGATAATTTTTATATACAATATAATTTTATGTACTTTTTGTGTTTTATTGTAAAGGATGATACGTGGAACACAGTGTAGAACAAAAATATTCATGTTTAACGCCTGAAATTACTTCAGAGTGATTGAAGCCATTCATTCAGGACTGTTATTAGGGAGTATTTTTTCTTTCCAAATGAAGTTGTCATAACATATATTTTTTAATTTTTAACATTACAGAAGCCAAGGCAGCCCCAAGAGATTGTTTCATTGATGTGAATTCTAAAGGGGACAGATTTGGCAATTGTGGTTTCTCTGGCAATGAATACAAGAAGTGTGCCACTGGGTAAGTGGAGGCCAGGTTATGGAGAATTTCAAATTATAATGCCAGTTATCTCCGTTTCTTTAATAATTCTTTTCTTTTTGTGATGTTCTCCCATTTAAATATCCACTTACTCAAACTAGAAATTTCCTAACACAAGTTTTCAGAGAGACTAAGTAGAAGAGTTAAAAATAATATGTTCCTATACAATGATCTAAAAATCTAATGGTTTTTGAATCTTACCTTGTTTATTCTTGTTCTATAAGAAGAATCTTAAAATTCTTCCTCCTCCATTTTTCACTAATAGGTTATGTTATTACATACATAAAAGGTATCTAAAAATTCTTATCATTATTTTCTTCTAGTTTTATATACTTGGTAAGTGACAAATTAAAACCCACTGTACTATCTTTCCATCTTTTCTTAGGAGCCTTTTATGCAGACTATAGGATTTTCTAAGTATAGTTTATTATATGTGTCATCAAATTCTCACTATGTGCCATTTACATATAGTGAGAATTTGGTTTCCTTTCAATTTGTATGCTCTCAATATATATATATAATTATATATAATAAAAATTATTATTATATAATAATTATATATATAATATATATATATATAATAAAAATTATATATATATATATATAATTTTTTGCTTTTTGGGTCACACCGGCAATGCTCAGGGGTTACTCCTGGCTCTGCACTCAGGAACTACTCCTGGCGGTGCTCGGGGGACCATATTGGATGCCAGAGATCGAACCCGGGCCTGCATGGGCCGGCCGTGCAAGGCAAACGCCCTACCCGCTGGGCTATCCCTCCACCCCCTCAATATATTTTTCTTGCCACCTAATTGCTATGGTGAGGACCTTCAATACTATATTAAATAGTAATGTTTAGAAGACAACAGTTGGCAACAATGTTTGGCGACACTGTCTTGTGCTAAATTTTAGAGGGAAGACTCAGTTTTTCACCTTTTGAGTATATTTGCAGTGCACTAGTGGTAAATGGTTTTAGCTATGCTTCCCCCCCACCCCCCTTTTTTTCTTTCTGAGTCACACCTGGTGATGCCCAGGGGTTACTCTTGGCTCTGCCCTCAGGAATCACTTCTAACAGTGCTTAGGGGGACCATATTGCTATTGGGATCAAACCGGGGCGGGCTGCATGCAGGGCAAACTCCCTCCCTGCTTTATATCACTCTGGCTCCTTATTTTAACTATCTTGAGAAAATTTCTTCAACACCTCTGTTTTATTGATTTGTTTGTTTTTGCGTTTTAATCCCGAATGGGTATTGTTCAAACTCGTGACCAAGATGCCATTGTTCTCTGAGTTCATTAAATGTCCACAATATGGTGCACTAAAGACATTTTCTGAGGATTTACTGAGGTTGCTGTTGCTTGTGTCTCCAGTGATACTGAACTTAATGGGCTTCTGCATGTTTTCCACATTGCTTTTCTAGTATTCTTGCGGTGCTAGGGGATGGATCTTTGTATTTAGACTCCCTGGAAAGTGTGAGAGATTATGTTGGAAGTTGCTTTTTTTTTCTCTGCCCATCATCATGAAATTCCAGGAGGCATGTTTGTGAGCAGTGTGTAATTTATTGCGTTAGATCTGGCAAACGGCCACATAAGTGGCCACACTCTTCAGAAGCTGTGCTATGGACTCTTAAAATGGTGAAGATCGGATATGGAGGCTGCTAGGACCTAGCCGGAAGGGAGGGTGCTTCCTGTTCCGGGGTCGGCCAGTGGTGTCAGCTGGAGGCAAGCCCACGTGGATGGCAGAGCAGCAAGCTGAAGGTTCTAATAAAAAAAATTGTGTGTAATTTAATTGTGTAAATATACATAGGCAATGTGATTTACATAATTCAGTTAATAGTTGCATTCCAAGTGTACATGTTCCCAAACCTAGTCCAGCACCAGTGATTTTCTTCCATCAATAACCCAGGTTCCCTTCCACCCCCATCTTGCCTCCATGACAGACACATTTTTAGGTTTGGTTGTTGTAAGTTTGGTATCATAGTTACAGTATTGTTTTGATTTGCATCTTCCTGAAGATTAGTGATGCAGAGCTTTTATTTTTTCTCGTGCCTTGTGTTTATTTGTATTTCTTCTTTGATGAAGTGTCTGTGTATCTCTTCTCCCAAGTTTTCGGATGGCTTTTTTTTTGGGGGTGGTAAAGTTCTACCAGTGCCTTATGTATCTTTGATATTAACTCCTTATCAAATAGGTCACTTGTCACTTGTCTTCCTGTTGATCATCGATTTGCTCCAGCAGGCACCAGTAACGTTCCATTCGTCCCTGTAGCAAGCTAGTGTAGCCTTAGGGCATCTGCTCGCTACAGGAACACGAAGAGCCTCAAACCATTTGGTCAGGTCATGGGAATGAGGTCCATCATCGCTACTATATTTGGCATATTGAATACGATGCAGGTAGCTTGCCAGGCTCTACAATTAACAGATAGATACTGGTAAATAATGTTCCCATTTCATGAGCTGTCTTCGTACCCTGGTCACTGTTTCTTTTTAAAGTGCAAAAGATTCTTGTCCCCTTTGTTTATCTTTAGCTTCCACTTGCTTGGTCAGTGGTGTTTCATCTTTGAAGATGCCTTTACTTCAGTGTCATGGAGGGTTCTGCCTAAATTTTCCTCTATGCACCTGTGGATTTAGGTCTGATGTTGAGGTCTTTAATCTGATTTCATTTAACTTCCATGAATGGCATTAGATAGAGGTTTGAGTTCATTTTTGTTTAGGTAGCTGCCTGGTTTTCCCTGTGCCACTTATTGGAGAGGCTTTCTTTGCTCCACTTCACATTTCTTGCTCCTTTATCCAAGATTAAATAAACATATATTTGAGGGTTTCTGTCAGAATATTCAAGTCAATTCCATTGCTCTGCAAGTCTGTCTCTATTCCAATGCCATGCTTTTTAAATTAGTACTGCTTTGTAGTACAGTTTGAAGTTGGGAAAGGTGATGCCTCCCATCTTCTTTTTTTTTCCCAAGGATTGCTTTAGGCATTCGTTGTTTCATAGGAATTTCAGGAGTGATCAGTTTATTTGAAATATATCATAGGTGTCTGTAAAGGGATCACATGAATCAGTATAATTTTTAAAAAAATTGTTATAGTGTTTATTTTTATCATACTTTCACTATATTCAGAAGACTTTTACTTTTTGTTTAAGTATTTTATTATACCACCGTGAGATATACAAATAAAAAGATATACAATTAAAAAGTTCATGTTTGGGTTTTGGTCATACAGTGTTCTAGCACCCGTCCCTCCACCAGTGCCCATCTCCCACCACCAACATCCCCGGTTCCCTCTCCCTTCCCCAGCCCCCTCCATGGCAGGTTCTTTATTTATTTCCCTTTCTCTCTCTTTCTCTTTTCCTTCCCTTCCAGACTATGGATTGCAGAACATACATTAAAGGTTGTCATGTGTATCCTTTTGCCTCTATTTAATGCTCAGTTCTAGGTTGGCATTAGTACCCTCGACAATTATTAGCACCCTGTTCCATTTTCTGTCTTACCTAAACTCTGACTCCCACACGTTTGTGATAATTTCCACCTTTGACAAGACCTCCTGATATGTTTCACTTGACCTTGGACATTGGTATCATAATATGTACATATATATTTATGCCATGCAAATAAATGCAGTCATTCTGTATCTGTCTCTCTCCTTCTGGCTAATTTCGCTCAACATAATCTTCTCCATGTCCATCCATTTATAGGCAAATTTTATAACTTCATTTTTCCTAACAGCTGCATAGTATTCCATTGTGTAGATGTACCAAAGCTTCTTTATCCAGTCATCGATTTTCGGGCACTCTGGTTGCTTCCAGATCCTGGCTATTGTGAATAATGCTGTTATGAACATAAAAGTAGGGATGGTGTTTCCGCTGCGTATTTTTGGTTTCCCAGAGTAGATTCCCAGGAGTGGTATGGCTGGGTCAAATGGGAGTTCAATTTCTAGTCTTTTTAGGAAAGTCCATATTGTTTTCCAGAAAGGCTGTACCAGCCGGCATTCCCACCAACAATGGATGAGTGTCCCCTTCTCCCCACATCCATGCCAGCACTTGTTGTTCTTGCTCTTTTGAATATGTGCCAGTCTCTGTGGTGTAAAGTGGTATCTCAATATCAGACTTGAATCCATAAAGTACATTGAAGAAAATATAGGAAAAACCCTCCACGACATTGAAGTTAAAGGCATCTTCAAGGGTGAAACATCACTAACAAAGCAACTAGAAGAAAGGATAAACATATGGGACTACATGAAACTAAAAAGCTTCTGCACCTCAAAAGAAACAGTGACTAAGATACAAAAGCAGTCCACATAATGGGAAAGAATATTCACCCAATACCCATCTGATAAGGGGTTAATATCCAGGATATATCAGGCACTGGTAGAACTTTACAAGAAGAAAACAAACAACCCCATCAAAAAATGGGGAGAAGAAATGAACAGAAACTTCAGCAAGGAAGAAATTCGAATGGCCAAAAAACATATGAAAAAATGCTCATCATCACTAATCATCAGAGAGATGCAAATCAAGACTTTTACTTTTTTAAAAAAAAAACTTTTTAATTCAATCATTATGACAGTCACAAAGTTATTTGTGATTGACTTCCGGTATACAGTGCTCCAACACTAATCCATGGTCTCCACTTTCCTCCATCAGTGTCCCCACTTTCCCTCCTGTCCTGACAGACTGCCTCTGTGGCAGGTACTTTTTCATTTTTTTTTTTTTTTTTTTTTGTGGGAGGCACACATGGCAACACTCAGGGCTTGTTTCTGACACTGCACTACAGAATTGCTCTTAGGGTGCTCATGGGATCATATGGGATGCTGCTTGAATTTGGGTCAGCTGCATACAAGTCAAACAATCTAACTGATGTACTACCTCTCTAGGGCTATCTCCCTATCCTCTCCATACCTCACACACACACACACACACACACACACTTTATTTTTATTTCTGTTATCTTGAGCATTGAACTCATACCACAGAAAACCTCTGAGGTCCAAATCCTGAGACATTCTGCTTATATTTTCCTTGGTATATTTTATAAATTCTAGTCTAATCTGAAGGTCTTTGATAGGCTTTGAATTACCTTTTCTTTAGCGTGTGATATATGCATCTGGTAATACATTTTTTGCATGTAGTCATTCAGTTTTCCCAGCATCATTTGTTGGATGGGTTCTCTTTATATTATGTACTGAGCTCCTTTGTTGCAAATTAGTTGTTTATTGATCTGAGAGTTTATAATTGGGTCACAGTTCTAACCCATTGGTCAGTCTATCCTTATTCCATTCCCATGCTGTTTGATTACTACAGCTTTATAGTATAGTTTTAATTCAGATAATGTGATAACCTCCCAAGTTCTCGCTTCTCAGAATGGCTTTGGCTATTCAAAGTGTTTTATGATTCCATATAAATTTTATTAGTGACTATTCTTAGTCTTTGAAAAATGCATTGAAATTTTGATAGGAATTTCATTAGGCAGGATGGTCATTTTGACACTGTCAATGAACATGGACTAATTTTCATCCCTAGCACCACAGATGGTCCCCTGTGGCCCACCAGGAGTGTTTCTTGAGTGCTGAGTTAGTAGGAAGCCCTGAGTACAGATGGGTATGACCCCAAAACAAAAGAAATATTTAATAAAAAAGAGTAGATGTGAGTTGGGACAAATGATGTGCTCTAATGTGCTGAATGAGAGAAGGGGGTGACTTAATACAGCATATGTAGGAACCATATTTCCCAATAGTGTTAACTTCAAGGAAAGTGAATTGAATTAGTGACTGGGCCAAACTAACTAGTTTTTTTAAAAAATATTGTATTATACCACCATGAGAAATACAATTACAAAACTGTTCATGTCCCCTGATTCCCTCTCCCCCTACCCTATGTAGTTTTCTAAGTTACTTTATATTATATAACTTAATTTTCTCTTTTTCTTAACTCTATAAAAAGACAGCTCAAATTTAGCATGGTTCTATTATTTTCTTTATAATGTAGCATGTATGAACTTTATTAGACTTTTTTAGATGGTAAAAGAGATTAAGTATAGGAAAAGTCTCTGCACTATGTAATATTCTATACTTGCCTCTTTTTTTTCTGTTCTATGCCATACTTAAAGAGTGTTGTTTTGACCTAGTTTGTTCTCATATTCATTCTCACCTAATTCCCTTCAGCTAAATAGCGGGAAATTATGCCTATGCACTGATAGGTAATTTCTCTTTGGGTATATATACTGCCTATATCTTATATTGCGTTATTTTTCTTTGTTTAGGAATGCTTTGTGTGGAAAGCTTCAATGTGAGAATGTCCAAGAGATGCCTGTATTTGGAATTGTGCCTGCTATTATTAAGAGTCCCAGTAGAAGTACTACATGTTGGGGTGTAGATTTTCAGCTTGGGTCAGATGTTCCAGATCCTGGTATGGTGAATGAAGGCACAAGATGTGATGCTGGAAAGGTAACAAAAATGTTTTCTATTTCTAAAGTAAAGTTTTAAAAACTTTACACAAAATAAATGGTGGTTTTTTTCTTTTCCTCCCTCCCTCCCTTCCTCCTCTCCCTCCCTCCCTTCCTCCCTCCCTCCCTCCCTCCCTCCTTCCTTCCTTCCTTCCTTCCTTCCTTCCTTCCTTCCTTCCTTCCTTCCTTCCTTCCTCCCTCCCTTCCTTCCTTCCTTCCTTCCTTCCTTCCTTTCTTCCTCCCTCCCTCCCTCCCTCCCTTCCTTCCTTCCTTCTTCCTTCCTTCCTCCCTCCCTCCCTCCCTTCTTCCCTCCCTCTCTCCCCACCTCTCTCTCTTTCTTTCTTTCTTTCTTTCTTTCTTTCTTTCTTTCTTTCTTTCTTTCTTTCTTTCTTTCTTTCTTTCTTTTCTTTCTTTCTTTCTTTCTTTCTTTCTTTCTTTTCTTTCTTTCTTTCTTTCTTTTCTTTCTCTCTCTCTTTTCTTCTCTCTTTCTTTTCTCTCTTCTTCTTTCTTTCTCTCTTTCTTTCTTTCTTTCTTTCTCTCTTTTCTTTTCTCTTTCTTTCTTTCTTTCTTTTCTTTCTTTCTTTCTTTCTTTTTCTTTCTTTCTTTCTTTTCTTTCTTTCTTTCTTTCTTTTCTTTCTTTCTTTCTTTTCTTTCTCTCTCTCTCTCTCTCTCTCTCTCTCTCTCTCTCCCTCCCTCCTCTCCCTCCCTCCCTCCCTCCCTCCCTCCCTCCCTCCCTCCCTCCCTCCCTCCCTCCCTCCTTTCTTTTTCTTTCTTTCTTTCTTTCTTTCTTTCTTTCTTTCTTTCTTTCTTTCTTTCTTTCTTTCTTTCTTTCTTTCTTTCTTTTCTTTCTTTCTTTCTTTCTCCTTCCCTTCCCTTCCTCTTGTCTTCCCTTCCCTTCTCTTCTCTTCTCTTCTCTTCCCTTACCTTCTCTCTTTCTCTTCCCTTACCTTCTCTCTTCTCCCTCTCCTCTCCTCTCCTCTCTCCTCTCTCCTCTCCTCTCCTCCTCTCCTCTCCTCTCCTCTCCTCTCCTCTCCTCTCCTCTCCTCTCCTCTCTCTCCTCCTCTCCTCTCCTCTCCTCTCCTCTCCTCTCCTCTCCTCTCCTCTCCTCTCCTCTCCTCTCCTCTCCTCTCCTCTCCTCTAATGTGCTGAATGAGAGGAAGGCGGAATCCGATGTAGCTGTAAGCAAGGATGAAATCTCCTCTCCCTCTCCTCTCCTCTCCTCTCCTCTCTCCTCTCCCTCTCCTCCCTCCTCCTCCCTCCCTCCCCTCCCTCCCCCCTCCCCTCCCTCTCCTCTCCTCCCCCTCCTCCTCTCCTCCCTCCCCTCCCCTCCCCTCCCCCCCCCCTCCCCTCCTCTCCTCTTCTCTTCTTTTCTTTCTTTTCTTATTTCAGGCCACACTTGACTATGCTCAGGAATCCTCCTGGCAGTATGAGGTGCCGGGAATTGAATCTGGGTTGGCAGTGTGCAACTCTCTCTGGCCCCCAATTGGTGGTTGATGTTTGATTATAGAAGTGCATTTATTATAAAAATTTTAGAGAATATAAACTACCCATAAAAATGTAATAATATTTGTAATTTTACTCTCCATATTTTTAATTGAGGTCTTGGAATATAACATGATTTCTATGTTTTAATCTATTTTATGTACTTCCTATACTTACCAATGTGTTATAATTTGCTTTGAGGACACTTAGATAATTTCTATTTGTGTATGAGAATGTGTGTTGTATGCATGCATGGGTGTGAGTGTGTATACACTAGCAATACTTGGGTGCTTATCTTACCTGTGTTCCTCTGCTATCCCTGCTATCCCACCCACAAATGTTTGAACAGATATGAATCCACAGTTAGCCAGCCCAGAGTTATAACTGATTCCATATTAGAAAATGAACTAGGTCAGATTATCCTTTTTCAGGGGTGAATGTATAATTGAAGAAAAGTAACTAAGCTAGGGTCAGAAATTGTATCAATGTTTGAGAGATTCTATGAAACAGCAGTGCTAGGAGGACTAACAAAAGATTAAGCCATATGCAAGAAATATTAGGGAACAGGATTGCTGGACAAGCTCAGCAGCTCCGAAGAGAACAGAGAAGGTGAAGGGAGGGGAGGGGAAGGAAGGTGAGAAGGAGGACCTCTGCAAAGACAGGTAGGCCCCTTCCCTCAATTTCAACCAGGTTTTCAATCTATTTCTTGTTCTTCAGATTCTAATTAAGAAAAATCCTTATTTTCTGTTCCTGTGTTTGTCACTACAGCACCGTAGAAGTGGTAAATGACTATACAAATATAAATTTCAGAATCTCGGGCCGGAGGGATAGCCCAGCGGGTAGGGCATTTGCCCTGCCGCGGCTGGCCCATGCCGTCCCAGCTTCGATTCCCGGCATCCCATATGGTCCCCAAACACCACCAGGAGTAATTCCTGGGTGCAGCACCAGGAGAAACCCCTGAGCATTGCCGAGTGTGACCCAAAAAGCAAAAAAAAAATCAGAATCTCTGTACTGATTGTGTTTTTGACACTATGGTGGTCTGCATGCTATTAAGGTTTTACATATAGTTTTGCCAAATTATTTAGAGAAAGTTTCTTAAAAATATATTTTCCACCAGTTTTTAATTCTCTGTGTCTTTCACAAGATTAACTGCTATCATTAAATGCTTTTTTTTCCAGAAAAAAGTTTCTTGATTATTAATTGAAAATTTTTGAAAACTTAGTATCTTTTTAATATTTACCCTTGCTTTGTTTTAAAATTTAAGCTCCATGGTTTATAAACCAGTTTTGGTAATACTTGTTCTAACACCAGTCCCACCACCACTGTCAACTTTCCTACACCAAAATCCCCAGGTTCCCTCCAACCCCCAAAACTGCCACTATGACAGGAACGTTTTTTTCTAGATTACAATTCCGTGCCCTTTGGGTCAAGTGTAATTTAGGTATCGCCTCTTTGACACCTTGCATTTCCTTGTCTTGTTATTCTAAATACCAGTTATAAGTGAGATCATCTAGTATTGTTCCTTCTTCTGACTTCACTTAACATGATATCCTGAAGTCCCCGCCAAGTAGCAGCAAATTGTATGATTTCATCCTTGCTTACAGCTACATCGTATTCCGTGTGGTAGATGTGTGTATGCCATGTGCACTGCAGCTTCACAATCCATCATCTGTCACTGGACACTGGGTTGACTCCACATCCTGGCTATTATATCAAGTGCTGCACTAAATAATGGTGAACATACGTCCTTTTGAATGATTGTTTTTTGTTTCTTGGAGGTAGACACCAAGAAGTGGAATTGCTGGGTCATAAACTCTATTCTTACTTTTCTGAAAATTTCCAAACTTTTCTTAGAGGTTGAACCAGATAATAGTCTCACCTGCAGTTGAATGAGTTCCTGTTTCACCACATCCTTGCCAACACAGACAGCTCTGAGTTTTTTTGATTTATGTTATTCTCACTGTGTGAGATGATATCTCTCTGTCATCTTGGTTTCGTTTCCATGATAATAGATGGTGTTGGGTGCTTTTTGTATTATGTCTCTATTGGCCACTGTTTGCCTTTCTCAGAGGGCTTCATTTATTCTCACCATTTTTGTTTTGTTGATTGTTTTATATTGTTAATTATAAAATAATATATATTGTTTTATAAAATAATATAACAAAATATAATATAAGATTTTCTATTGTACAATATTATATTTTATATTATATTGTATAATAACAATACAAGATTATATTGTTAATCTTTACAAGATTATATTGTTAATCTTGGATATTAAATCTTTTATGATGTGTTGATTGCAAATATTTTCTTTCATTTAATTGGGTGTCTTTTAGTTTTAGCTCATGTTCCTTTTGCCATGTAAAACTTTATGTTTTCCTCATTGATTTAAAGAAATTTGATTAATTTATGATTTATATATAAAGTTAGATTTAATATTTTGTCTAGCTTACTTTTTTCTTGTTTACTTTAGTAACTGATAGCTTACTTTTTCTTGTTTTTAGTATTTTTGCTTGTTTACATTTTTATGTATTTAAATGCATTACTTATTCCTTTATTTTTATGATTCATGAATTTATGAGATATTGTTTCATTAATTTATAAGACCATATTAGTACAATATTTGATGTGCTCATACACAGAGTGTATGTATATACACATATATAGTATACTAGACTACATAACTCAATATTACATATACATACAGTGACTTATGTAGCAATACTAGATGTATATATATATATTAAGTACTATACACTATATATAATATATAGTAATATTCTGTATGCTGTAATGATATGTTTCTGTATTGTTTTCTTGTATTTTCTGCTAGATATTTTTGGGTTTATTATGTAACACTTTTTGTTTTATTTATTTTTATTATTATAGTTTACATAATGTGATTTTAACTGTATGAATGTTTTCAAATTCTGTTGTATATAATTATTGGAGCACAACCAAAATGTCCACAATCATCCATCACTATTTTTTATTTTTAAAAAATAACTGTTATAGTTTAGGTTTTATATTTACAGTGTGTTGTGGTCTTGGTTTGCAGTTACCTCACCACCACCAAAGTACCCAAGAACCCCATCAATACCCCAGTATCAATCACCTCTATATGGTTTATCATTTTATCATTCCCCACCGCCTGGTGTTTTCAGTCCTATAATGCATTGCGCAGGTCTATTACCCATTGATATCTATATAATCTTGTTTTCTTTCTCTGTATACCACAGATGATTCTGTTCATCCACTTTGAATTAACTTTTATGTATTGTGTAAGATACGGTACAATTTACTTATCTTTTGTGATGTTCTTATCCAGTTTACCAACACCATGTATTAAAGATATGGTGCCTTTTGCTCTGCTTTTCCTTTTGTTCCACTACGTGCAATTAGCACCTTTGTTGTAAATGAAGGTTCTGTATGTCAGTTTATCGTTTATCCCAGTTCTAATTTCTCGATAGGACTCTTGTTTACTTACTGATAGCCTATTCGGCTGATCTGGCCAGTGAGGAACATAGTGTGTTGAAGTCCCCATTGCTATTGTGTTTCAGTCAGTGTGATTGATGCCTCTTAGCAGTTCTTTATAAACTTTGCTGTCCCTCTATTAGGTGCATATATGTTGGTGAGTTAAATCCTCCTTGTCTATTGCTTCCTTAACCAGTATATAATATCTGTGTAATATCATCCCTATGTAAGGTGCCCTCCCAATGGAAAACAAGCAGGATAGTTCTACTGTTCAAGAAGGGAGATATTCACGATATTGGCAACTATTACCCCATCTGCCTGTTGTCCGTCATCTACAAACTGTTCACTCGAGTCATCCTGAACAGGATTGGCAGAACATTAGATGAAGAACAACCATGCGAGCAGGCTGGCTTCTGAAAAGGATTCAGCACAATAGACCATATCCACAAGATAACCAAACTCATTGAAGTCTATAGAGAATTCAAGATGCCGCTCTGTCTCACTTTCATTGATTTAAAGAAAGCCTTTGATTCTGTGGAGACTGAAGCAGTCATAGAAGCACTAGCCAAACAGGGCATTCATACCCAATACATCAAGATCCTTCAAGAACTATATCACGGTTTCACCACTAGGATCTCACCATTCTACAGGGAAGTGATCATCGACATCAAAAGAGGGGTACAGGAGGGTGATACCATTTCACCAAAAATCTTCAGCGCCACCCTCGAAATCATCATGCGACAATTAGAATGGGAAAAAATGGGAGTGAATATAGATGGCCGGCAACTATACCACCTACGCTTCGCTGATGACATCGTTCTAATAACACCAAATATCAGCCAAGAGGTACAAATGCTGGCAGACTTTGACCAAGAATGTGGAAGGATAGGTCTACAGCTGAATCTCAACAAAACTATGTTCATGAGAAATGAACTAGTTCCAGAGGCCCCATTCACTCTCAATGGAACAAACATCTCTGAATTCAACAGCTGTGTGTACCTAGGTCAAGAAATCAACATGATGAACGACCTGAAACATTAGTTGCACAGGAGGAAAAGAGCGGCATAGACTGCCTTCAAAAACATCGAAAAAAATAGTCAAAAGAACAAAGAACCTCAGGCTCAGGGCACACCTCTTTGACTCCACCGTTCTCCCTGCATTGACATATGCCTCAGAGACCTGGGCCTTACAAAAGCAGAATGAGAATACCATCCGGGTCTCCCAAAGAGGAATTAAAAGAGCCATGCTTGGAATATCACGCCTCACTTAAGTGAGAGAGAGGGAATCCCGAGTTCCGACCTCCGTCGCTATTCTAAAATCAAGGGCGCTGTCCCATCTGCCAGAACATCAAAAAATCAGATGGGCTGGTCATATAATGCAATCTGGAGACAACTGTTGGACTAGAGCCATTACCAATTGGATCCCACGGGACGCTCGAAAAGATCGCGTGGCCGCCCACCTGCAAAATGGTCAGACTTCCTTGTCAGGACCCTAAACAAACAGTTTGAAGCTTTCAATATCCCGAAACAGACAGATGCCATTGGACTACACTGGCACATGATAGGGTCAAATGGAAACATTACTGGTGCTCGCTTGAGCAAATCGATGGATAATGAGATATCAAGTGATCAAGTGATCATCCCTGTCTTACTGCTGTCTGTAGTTTGAATGGCATTTGGTCTGGTAGATCTATAGTTGTTCTTGCTCTCTTTTCTGCTCTGCCATTTGCTTGTTTGATTGTTTTCTGTCTTTTCACTTGGAGCCTTCCTTAATTGTGCAACTGCAGGTATTTTCTGTAAAGTGCAAAGGTTATATTTTGCTTCCATTCAGCCACTTTTGATTGGAAAATTCCTCCCATTGGCATTTTGAGATATTGATCCTTCCCTTGCACCTGAATGACACATTGCAGGATAGAAGACTCTTGGTTGAAGTTTCTTTGTTTCAGTAGTTTGAACATACTAACCTATTCCCTTTCTGTAGAGTTGCATTTGAAAAATCTGGTTAAATTACGTTATTTTCCTTCTGTTTGAGGTCTTCTCTAGTCTTCTTTGTGCATTTTGATTGCAATGTATCTTTGTCTTGTTGCATTTGAACTTACTTTGCTTGGTACTCTGTGGGCCTCCTGGATTCATGCACAGTTCTCCATCCGCAAAGTGGGGAGGTTCTCAGCTAGTCTTTTCCACTAGCCACTTTTCCACTTTCCTATTTCCCCACCTAGTATTTGTATAATCCAGAGATGATTTATCTTGCCATTGTCCAATAAATATATTACATTCTTCATCAAAAATATTTTTTTTTTTTGGTCTGTTTGTTTTTGGGCAACAATTGCTCGTGCTCAGAGTTTACTCCTGCCTCTATTGTTAGGTATCACTCCCTCTGTTGCTGGGCATCCATGTGTGGTGCTAGGGATCCAGCCTGGGTCTGCTGGGCTCAAGACATGTGCCCTACCCTCTGCATTATCTCTCTCGCCCTTTAACTATGTCATGTGTTTTGTTTTTGATGCCATTCATGTGGTTTTAGGCTTCCATCCTTTTTGCTTCTGTGACTTGCGACTGTATTCTTGATCTCCTTTAATTCTATCTGAGTATTTTAGTTTTTCCCATCAATTTTTCCTCAAGCTCAGAGAATCCCTTTCCCAAGATTTTCTTCATTTTAGTAAGCATTGAGAAGATTCTTGCTCTTAGTCATCCTCTGGTGGTCTAGAGAGTTTTTATAAACTTGGGAACTGACATAAACTTCTTTGAATTTATTTTATATATGTTGAGCCTTCCTTATAGTAGTGGTATTATCTCGATCTGGTAACTTTTTATTTAAAAAAAAGCTTTTGTGAATACTTTACATATAATTTCTTCATCTGTATTTGTATGGAATGATTATTAGATTTATTTTAGTTCTTTCATTATGTTTTCTTTAAATCATTAGTACTACCTTACTTTTACTGTTTTTCTATGTTTTCAATACTATAATAGCTATTAACTGATTATTTGAAGTTTGTAAGAATTCTCCAGTGAAATAATCTGTGCCTTGGTTTTTTCTCTGGGTGCTTTGTTACTTTGTTCCAAGTTTACCTTATTCATTAGTTGTTTTTCTTTTTTTGACAGATTTGCAGAAATTTTCAGTGTGTAAATGCTTCTGTTCTGAATTATGACTGTGATATTCAGAAAAAAATGTCATGGACATGGGGTAGGTAATAGTTTCTTTTGATTTGCTTCTAAAATACAGAGTAATGAGATATTTTTCCTGAGAATTTGAATAGACTTTACAAGATTAAAAAATTTTTTAATAAATGAGAATTGTGATATCTGGGAAGTTTAAAAATGTATTATAAAGTATATATTTGGCAGCTGGAGCAATAGTACAGCGGGTAGGGTGTTTGCCTTGCATGCGACCAACCTGGGTTTGATCTCCGGCATCCCTTATGGTTCCTGAGCACCATAAGGGAGTAATTACTGAGTGTAGAGCCAGGAGTAGCTCCTGAGCATTGCAGGGTGTGAGACTCCACCCCTAAAGGGATATATTTGGATTTGCATGATTTTAGTCCCCCTTTTGTTTTGATTTTCATTTTTGAAAAAGAATGATTTGGAGAGACATTCACAACTAATGAAAATGGTCTTCTGATTGTTTTGAAGGTATGTAATAGCAATAAGAATTGTCACTGTGAAAATGGCTGGGCTCCCCCAAATTGTGAGAGTAAAGGATACGGAGGAAGTGTGGACAGTGGACCAACATATAATGGCAAGTAACAAAGTAGATAATTTGATCTCTCAGTGACATACTTTTTGGGTCACACCTGGCAATGCTCAGGGGTTACTCCTGGCTCTGCACTCAGGAATTACTCCTGGTGGTGCTCGGGGGGACCATATGGGATGCTGGGAATCGAACACAGGTTTATGCACATGCGAGGCAAACGCCCTACCCGCTGGACTATCCCTCCAGCCTCTGATATGACAGTTCTACTCTTTTAAAATTATTCCATAGACATGTCTACATCCATATAACATATCTACATATAATTTATTGTAGTAATTTTTGAAATAGCAATAATAAAAGTATCAGGGCTGGAGAAAAACAATAAGGATTCCCTGGCACCACATATGGTCTCCTGAGTACTGCCAGAACACAGATCCAGGAAGAAGCCCTCACTACTGCTGAGTGTGGCCAGCCTCTCCCCACACCTAAAAAATTCTAAAGTATCAATAGAGTACTGGTTAAAGATTCTTCAAATGTAATTTTATATAGAAAATGATACAGGCCTATGTATGGTTTAGGAAGATGCAGAGAACTGAAAAAAGAGACATGCTGATGGTATTTATACTATGCTCTTTTGTGGATATTCTTATGTCTTGTGAGACATTCTATAGGGTTTTGTGAAACTAGTACATTTGATTACTTAGGGGAGGCAGAAATGGCGTAGGCAGGGATGAGATATGAACAGAACTCTTCCCGCGCTTTCGTTTCTTCCTATTAGTTTAATCTTTGAAGTGTGAAAACTTATGTAACATATTTATAATGACCATCCTATTGTTTATATGAGTTGACACCTAACTTAATGACCATTAATGTAAAATTCTTCTCTCTAGAAAAGAATA
This sequence comes from Cryptotis parvus, assembly GCA_021461705.1. Lineage (NCBI taxonomy): Eukaryota > Metazoa > Chordata > Mammalia > Eulipotyphla > Soricidae > Cryptotis > Cryptotis parvus. Next base: position 42,659 of record JAJIBD010006913.1, on the reverse strand, counting down.
CTGCCCTGAGGGATGGACTTCTGGTATTCTTCTTTCTAGTAGTTCCCCTTATTGTATTTGCTGCTTTTGTCTTCATAAAGAGAGATCAACTACAGAAAAGATTCTTCAGAAAGAAGAGATCACTAACATATGAGTACATAGATTTTCCATTTTAATTAATATTAGATTTCACTTATTAATGATGGTCATATTGCAGAAGTGGGTCTGAAAAATAAGTTCTGAGTTATTTTGAGATGATCAGCAGGGATTGAGTGGTAGTGGTAACTCAATTATGGCTCCTAATGGTAAAAGGATTATGGGGACCAGCTTCCAGGATTTTCTAAGTCGCAGACTGAGAATGGGTTTTAATTCTCTCATTTTAGGGGGGGAAATGAGGTCAGAGTTTAAAAGACTGACCTTGTTAACCAAATTTTATAATTTTTTAGAATTTCAGTCTATTCAGTTGTGGAACAGGGTTAAAAACACCTTGTAATGTGAAGATTAAAAAACAGAAATTTTAGCTATAATCTTAATTACCCTCACTATCAGTGTCATTATCCTGTTTTTGGGAAAAATGCAAGGTATATGTAGTATGTCATATAGAAATGTTTCAATAGTAATTAGCTCAAAAAAACTTTTTGTCTTTCAGATCAGATGACAAAAATCAAGCAAAAGTTCCTAGACAGCCACCAGTGAGTGTACCTCGACATGTTTCTCCAGTGACCCCTCCCAGACAAGCAGTAAGTTTAGAAAGAATATTTTTTAAATTTTTTAATTGAATCACCGTGAGCTACACAATTACAAAATTGTTCATGATTTCAGTCATACGATGTTCGAACACCCAAGCACCTATCCCTTTGCCAATGTGTTTCCTACCACCAATGTCCCCAGTTCTCTCTTTCTCTCTTTCTCCTTCCTTGTAGGCACTGTGATCTGCAATAGAGTTACTGAAAGGTTATCATGTATATTTACCTCCTTTCAGCACTCAGTTCTTATCCAGAGTGATCACTTCCAATCATTATAGTCATGATGATCCCTTCTCTGTCTTCCCCACAGCTTGTGGCCCTTCTTTCTACTATAAATCACTTCCCACAAATGAGTGTGGTCATTCTGTCTGTCCCTCTCCCTCTTAATCATTTCACTCAGCATAATAGTCTCCATGTCCATCCATGTATAAGCAAATTTCATGACTTCATTTTTCCTAATGGCTGCATTTCCTAACGGCTGCATAGTATTCTACTGTGCAGATGTACTATAGTGTCTCTATCCAGTCATCTGTTATAATTATAAAAATGTAATAAATAAGTGTTTTTTTTAAAACTTATCACCAAAAATGAGCATCAAACATTCTTGTAAGTCTTTGCATTCATATAAAATTGTATGTCAGATAAATTCCAAGAAATGGACTCCAACTATCTTTCCAAAATGCTATTCCTATAGCATTGCAAAAGGGAATAGTTATGTATCTATTTGTTTGTTTATTTGGATATTCCTTCCCTTTTTTCACAATGTGAGAAAATTGCTATAGGAGGCAAAAAAAAAATAGCAGAATACAAATAATAGTTAAGCTCTTCTCCAACCGTTTGTATTTTCTTAATTCACAGTGTTTTAGGAATTAACAGCAGACTGTGAAAAACTCTTAATTGATTTTTTTTTTTTTTTGCTTTTTTGGGTTACACCCAACAATGCTCAGGGGTTTCTCCTGGCTCTGCACTCAGGAATTACTCCTGGGGCGGTACTGGGGGGGGCCATATGGGATGCTGGGGATCAAACCTGGGCCGGCACAGGCCAGCCGCGTGCAAGGCAAACTCCCTACCCGCTGGACTATCGCTCTGGCCCCAATTGATTTTGCTTTATAGTCTCATTTTCTCTGGCCTTTCCAAATGTGGTGTGATATGCATAACATTTTACTTTTACTGTCTTATTTAAGTTCATGTTACGGATACTTACTTTGCTGTAAAACCTTGTTAAAGAAGAAATTTCAACATCAAATTTTTAACTCAAAATTAAAGTTTGTAAATTGTGTTTCAGGTATTTCAGTGTATTCATACATTTTTTTTGTGAATTTTATTTAGTATAGGACATGTGTCACCTTTTAGATAAATTGAGTTGATTAAAATATATTACATAAATAATTTTTGCTTTACTGATTTTAAAAAATGTCTTTATACATTCAGTGGTAAATATGTTGGAGATGCAAAATATTTTAAATATTATAATCATGTATCATCTAGTCACTGATTTAAAATGTATTGAACTTTTACATGGAAATGGAACTGTATATGAATATATTATTGTGATTACTTTTTTTTTCTCTTTAGCCTATATATGCAAACAGATTTCCAGTACCAGCTTATGCGGCCAAGCAGCCTCAGCAGTTTCCATCAAGGTTTGACACAAATTCTTTTTAGAATATTTCACTAAAATCCTAGATTTAATTTCTATATTTCCCTTGTATTTTATTTATTTATTTTTACATCCATCCATCCATCCATTCATCCATCCATCCATCCATCCATCCATCCATCCATCCATCCATCCATCCATCCATCCATCCATCCATCCATCCATCCATCCAGTTTGCTTTTTTGGAGTGTCATACCCGGCGATACTCAGGGGTTACTCCTGGCTCTGCACTCAGGACTTCTGTTAGTTCTTGGGGGGACCATATGGGATGCTGGAGATTAAACCTGGGTCGCTGTGTACAAGCCAAACGCCCTACTCGCTAGACTATGACTCCAGCACCTGTATTTTGTTTTTGTTTTTTGGGCCATGCTGACAGTGCTCAGGGCTTACTCCCAGAGGGTTCAGGAGACCATGTGGGATGCTGGGGATCAAATGTGAGTTGGCCATATGCAAGGCAAGTGCCCTACCCGCTGAACTATTGCTTCAATCCCTTCTCTTATATTTTAATTTAATTTGGGTAAGGTATTTATTGCCAACAATTTTGATAGAGCACAAGTTCAGAAAATGTCTGAGGGGCCAGAGAGATATCTCAGAAGGCTGGAGTGCAGCTGTATGTGCTCTACAGCCCGCACTGTCCTCTGAACACCCGGGGGGGTGACCCCAATGCACTGAGCTAGGAGGTGCCTCCTATAGTACCACTGGGTGTGACCCCCCAAACAAAACAAAAAGAACTTTGAAGTTTTATCATATTAATGCAGTGCCAAAAGCAATTGTTAAAGAAGTTTAAACAAAATGGTCAACTGCTACTATAGTCTGATGTATTTAAGACTTACCAACAAGCACCTTCAAAACAACCAGCAGTGGAAAGCCAGATGTGTTGGACCAGACTGTGCATTAGGAAGAGTGAGGAAAGCTAGATAACATAGAGCAGCTCTGCATGCTCTGGTCCTAGCAGGACCTGGTGGGCAGAATCTTGTTAGTGAGCAGTGCATGGGAGTCCCCGCCCACCACCTCCAGATTTGTCAGTAATGTTAGGATGGCATAATATTTGGCTTATCATGAATGTAAAACTATTTCATTTAAAGCTCACAATTGTTTTTTTTTTTTCTCCTCCTCGTAGGCCACCTCCACCACAACCGAAAGTATCATCTCAGGGACATTTAATACCTGCTCGTCCTGCTCCTGCACCGCCTTTATATAGTTCTCTAACTTGATTATTTTTTTCATAACTTTCCTTATGCCAGTAATCTTCAGGAAACTGAGCTACTATGTTTATCCCTCCGATATGTTCTTGAAAAGCCTTTTTTGCTGCAACTATGAATGGAAACAAAATATTGCAAAAAACTTTGCTAATTACACAGGAAAACAGAGGACAGAGAGTAGTTAGAACTGAAAATATGAAAACTGTAGTAAAACCAGGGAATCTAGAATAACATTTAAATTTCCATCATGAGTGAATTCTTCTCAGTTATTTGTGAATGTGAGTTAATACCCTTAACATGAATTATATTATTTTGAACATGCTAGTGTAATGATTCTCAGAAAGATTTCAGTTTTGTCATGTATTTCAATGCAATTCTGAATTCTTAGTTTAGTTATTATTAATGTAGTTCTGGTTGAACATATGGAAGGAAATCTAATCATTTGTGGAAGTTTAGGTGCCAGTAATAGATGAAGTTTTCATCTTGATTGGACTAATCTCATCCAGCACTAGAGTCTTGTCTATTTCATCCACTGCATTAGTCAATAGGTGTGGACCAGTCATAGATGATAGTTTTCATTTTGAATGGACTAATCTCATCAAACATGAGTCTTGTCTATTTCATTTGCTACTTGAGTAAATATTATATTCTCAGAAAATGCATAAAACTTGCAATAAGATATGGTATTTTTTAAAAGTATGAAATACTTTTAAATGTGTATGTGTGTATTCACACACATCTTTCATTTTTATGATCATTCTATGGATAAATGATTCTTTAGATTCTGTGGGCAAGAGTCTTTTGCATCTATCTGGATAATGATTATTAGAAAAGTTAATAGAATTTTTATTTGCAATCATGTTATAGCATGACATTCTTTTAGAATATCATTATGTTAAATAAATAATAAACTTTCAGGTACAAAGTATTTAATAGAGCTAATCAGATGCTGTTGATCCATGGAAATAGCAAAGCAGGAGCTATTATAATGTCTTCAATCAATTGTGCTGTCAAAACCACTTGGGAATTTCCTGAGCACTTTAATGAAATCTAAAATCTGAGTTTTCAAACTTGTTATTAATATGTTAGAATGTTTACATTTACCAAGGTGTACTACATCATTTCTCTGTCTCACTAATATTTTCAAAGAGAAAGGGAAAAAAAGGTAATTATTTTTAGATAAGTAAAGAAATGTAGTGTCTGAATTAGCATCCCATCTGTGTTAAAAAGATAATTTTTTAAACTAATGGAATAAATGTAATGTATTGATGGTAAAATTTTAAGCACTCAAAATTTTTCATAAACTTTCATAATAAAGTTCAATAAGTTTATTAACTGAATTTCATTAGCTAAAATTTTTGGATCTGTATATATATACATATACAATATTTACAACAAATAAAATACTTGAAATTCCATTATGTGTTGTCCAGTAACAGCCTACTTGGCCATTTATTGCTATATGAATGAAAACATACTTTAAATGAAATACTAATTAAACTTTTGTGCATATTATCTCATTAAGTTTTTAGAAGTTTGACTGCTTGTACACAGTGCCTTTTTATTAACAGAAACAGTTTAGTGTTGAAAGAAATGGATATTTTAATTTTTCAAAGATGTTATATTATTTTAACAAGGTTATATAGTTATAATTGTAAATTATTCTAAGTGAAGACTTCATTTTGATTTAATCTATGAGTAAATTCTATGATAGACTAAAATGTTGAGCTTTTCACTCATACTTTCTTTCTTTTTTTTTTTTTTTTGCTTTTTGGGTCACACCCAGCAATGCTCAGAGGTTATTCCTGGCTGCTGGCTGTACTCAGGAATTACTCCTGGTGGTGCTTGGGGGACCATATGGGATGCCGGGATCGAACCCAGGCTAGCATGGGCTGGCTGCGTGCAAGGCAAATACCCTACCCTCTGGACTATCACTCCAGCCCCTCATACTTTCAATTTTTGCAACTAATTTATTTTGCTGAAACTTTATAGTTGGATATAGCTATATAATCTTTTAAATCTTTTAAAATGTAGAAAACAATCTAACATATTTATTTGATTAGTCTTTTTCATGTACTTTTGTGTATATTTTCTTATGCTTTGTGCATTATTCACTTAGTTTTGTCCTTCATTTATTTTGTATTGCCATTAAGCTGTAAAGTTTCTTGGTCATAAATGCCATTTCAAAATGCAGCATGAGAGAGCTTTCTTTTGCAATTTGCTAATGATGTCTTAATAATCAGAGAGAAATGCAAGTAGCTATAATATTACAGTTTATATATGCTCACAAACTTAGCATGTTTGAGAGTTTTCATTTTTCCAGATTTATCAAATACTACCTAGGACTCTAACCATATGGTTAAGCACTGTTTATAAATTTTCTAAGCATAAGTCAAAAGATATTAAATTCTGTAAATATTCTAACAAAAATCTGCTATGTTGCAGGTATCATGTTTATATTTTCTACAATGAAGTGATATATATATATATATATATATATATACACACACACAAGAATAATATAAAGGTGACTGTTATATATATAAATATCAAAAGCACAGGAGGCAGTAACTAAAATGAGTTATCTAGAAATTAAATAAGAATGTTTGGTATTAAATGCAATTAACTATAATTGTTCATCAGATGCAAGAAAAAACCAGCACTCTCTGGGACTGCCTAGCAGCATTATTATCCTAGCATTGGCTGTTGCAGTTGAGATATATGTTTTACATCTATTTTTTTGATACGAAAAAAAATTTGCTTTGATTTTTATTATGATATATTTTTAAAAATTAAGATGGCTATATTCTCTATGACGTTTTGGGTATCTATAAAATTGCATCCCAACTGTTAATGTAGATGTGCTGATTCCAGAGCAGAGAGGCTGTAAAGGATGTACTGTATTATGTAGGGGGTTGGGGGCCGTCAGCAATGCTCGTACAGGAAAGATCAGAGTGACCAAAGAACTCGAGACAAGATGAACTAGCAGCCTAGACACCAGCTTTGGAAAAGTTTAAATACTTGCACCGAGAAATATATATTTTTAGTTTTTTGGAAGGTCACACCCAGCGATGCTTAGGGGCTACTCCTTGCTCTGCACTCAGGAATTACTCCTGGCAGTGCTCAGGGGACCATATGGGATGCCATAATGGAACCTAAATTGGCTGTGTGCAAGGCAAACACCCAACCCGCCCGTACTATCGCTCCGGCCTCTGTACTGAGAAGTTTACTAGCGTTTCTTTCTGGAATACAAGAAACTGTTTATGGGTACTATAGTTTTAACCATCCTCTTTATTATGTGATGTAGTGAGAAGTTACTGAAGAAGAGGATGACATCATGTGAGTTTTAGCCAGAATCTATGAGAACCGCTGGGCATTGCCTACTTAAAAGTGCATTTGTCCTTAGGGCATGCACGCAGAGCGGGTAACATACCAGGTTCTTTGCCAAAATATTATAACCCACTCACCTATCGCCTTATTACACACCACGGCTAATTTTTGTTTTATTTTGCAAGTTTTAGCAAATGTGTGTGTCTTATTTGTGTGTACGTGGATGTATAGATACGAAACACTATACAGTCACTAACACGAAGTCTATGGGCATTATTACCAAAAGCGAAGGGGCCTGGGGTGGGTGTATAACTCCAAGCCAGCAAAAGCCAGCAAAGGGATGGGAAGCAAACGAGAAGGTTCGTACACGTGGCGCTAACGGATCACCCTCAACCGCAGCATACACGACGACTTGGCCCGTTAGTGCGCCGGGAAGCGGCTCCCCTGGGGTTTGCAAAGCCAGGTGGCTGGTGGGCTGAACCAGACTCACGCTGCCCAACCGCCAACCTCCCTCAGTATCAGTTTGGAGCCAAGAAGTCACACTATGTTCCGCCTACTGTTGTTTCTTGCGGGGCTCCTTGGTTTGCTTGTGTCACGACCAGGTAATTGAGTAAAGATCCTCTTTGGTCGGAAGGTTTTTTTTTTTTTTTTTTTTTTTTGCTTCCATTCAGGCGTTTACCTGCTTTCCTCCAAAGATGGCTCAAAATGATTTTAAAAAAATCTAACTTTAACTTCGTTGGGGCCAGAGCGCTAGTACAAGGTAGGGCGTTTGCCTTGCACGTGGCTCACCCGGGTTAAATCCCTGGCATCATATATGGTCCCTGAGCACCACTAGGAGTAATTCCTGAGTGTAGAGCCAGGAGTCACCTCTGAGCATCACGGGGGTGACCCAGAAAGCAAAAACAACAACAACAACAACAACAACAACAAACCTGCAATTTTTCCTGTATTTTGGATCCCTTTTCCCTGTCACTTTGCAAACAGCCTTGTTTAGGTTATCCATTGGATAGAGAAGGGGAAGATGATACTAGTAAACAATTTGGAATATTGTTTTCGTTTGTCCGCAGACCCTCTGTATGGTATCTGTGGAGAAGATTCTATTCAAAGGTCTTGTTTGTAGTTTGGGAATGGGTTGCTTATTTTTTGTTGTTAATTTGTGTTAATTCCTTACTTTATATATATCTTTGGATATATGATATGTAGCCATTTGGGAGAAGGTTGCCATTTCAGTCCTGCTATGCATGCCTCCAGACAGTAATCACCTTTAATTTTTACTTAGTTCCACTGTTTATTGCTTTTGTTTTCCCTTCCAGTGGTGTCTCCAAATATATCTGATGTTGAGATCACCAACGTTTTCTTCTCTGTACATTATGGTTAGGGTTTAATATACCAAAAGGTATATTTGAGATCCTAAACATACAGGATCTGATACCTAAACACCCAGCTGTGTTCAGGTTTACTCTTGGCTCTTCACTCAGTGACCACTCCTGGAAGTCTCAAGGAGCCATATGTAGTGCTGGATAGCGAATGAGTTAGTGCCATGCACAAGCCCTTTACCAACTGTGCCCTCTCTCCAGCCCCAGTCTATGCAAATCTTTCATCCATTTTGAATTACTTTTGTGTTTATTATTAAGAAGTGATATAGTTTTTCTTCTACCAAGTGTTGAAGAAACTTTTCTTTCCATTCTAAGAACTTAAATCTTTTATGGTGGATTAGATGTCCACATCTGTGAGTTTACTTCCAGGCTTGATATTCCTGTTGGTCTGTGCGACTGAAATACCATGTTTGGCAAGAGGGAGCTACATCTAGAGGTGCTGGAGGAGACCCATGTTGTACCAGAGATCAAGACTAGGACACTCTAATGCAAAGCATGTGCTTCAGCTATGAGTCGTCTCCTTTACCAATACCACACTGTTTTAATTACCATTGCTTTGTTTGAAGTAGGGAGAAATGTATTCTCCATATTGCTGCTTTTCTCTTAGAACTGCTTTATTTATGGGAGTCATTTGTAAGTCTCTACAAATATTAGTGATGTTTGTTCTATTTCTTTGTAAAAATGCCATTAGTAATTTGATAGAAATTGTATTGAATCTGTGCATTGCTTTAGGCAATATTTTTCCATTTCTTCATGCTGTATTTCATCTTTGCTAAATTACTCTTAGGTGTGTTACCTTTTAAATTTTAATTAAATCGCCACAATTTACAAAGCTATTCATTTTTCTCTTTAAACCATATTTTGAGGAATAGGGATTTATAACATTGTAAATTGCCTTTTTCTTGCACACATCATTTCAATACCAGCTCCATCACCAGTGTTCCAAAGAGCCCTCCTAACCTTCCCATTCTTTCCTGCAAGCTCAATTTAATAGACAAAAATAATCATTTCCAATTACTTTGACCATTAGTTGTTCTCTTACGTTTCTTTTCCCACAAAATATAGAATCAGTCTCTCTCTTTGTTATTGTGGAGGTAGTGACACGCACAGACAGATGAATAGAGCTAATCCGAAATGACAAATTATTGTGAATCAACATTTTTTCAAAAACTAAATTTTTAGAGGCATATAAGTTTAAAGAATATCATGGACAAATCTTGATGATACGTTTTAAATTTTGTGTAAAAGAGCTAATCCTGCAAATGTAAAATTTAGTAATAGTGAAGAGAAGACAAGGTAATGGAAAGAGATAAAGACTAATATCAGACCAGTGTTCAAGCTAAACAAAATAGAGATAGGGAGGGCCACTATGTATAGGCTAAAGGATCGGGAGGACAAAAAGTTCATGACATACATGCAAGGAAGGGACATAATTTTATAATTATAAAGATACTGCTCACAGAATTTAAAAAGCTTATCAATCGAAGCAGTAAGAGTAGCAGACTCCAACACCCCACTTTTGCAACTGGACAGATTATCCAACAGACAAATTATCAGTAAATATTCTAGATCCATTTACAAGGAACTGAAAGAGCTGGGATTAACTGGCACATAAAAGGTTCTCAACCTTAAAAAAACTGAAAATAAAATCTAGTGCTCACAAAACATTCTCCAGGACAAACCACTTATTAGGAGATGATGCAAACATATATAAAACCACAAAGTCACAATTTTTTTTTGGGTCACATCCGGAAATGCTCAGGGGTTTCTTCTGGCTCTGCACTCAGGAACCACTCCTGGCAGTGCTTGGAACCACTCCTGGCAGTGCTTGGGGGACCATATGGGATGCTGGGGATCGAACCTGGGCCAGCATGGGCTGGCGCGTGCAAGGCAAACGCCCTACCCGCTGGACTATCGCTCCGCCCCAACAAAGTCACAAATTTTATCAAGCATCTTCTCAGACTGCAATGTTATGAAGATTAAAAGAAAGAAAATGGAAGGAAGGAGGAAAGGAAGAGAAGGAGTGAGGCAGAGGGAGGGAGGGAAGGAAATAATAAAAATTAAAGCAGTAGGCTAGAGCTAATACAGCAGTTAGGTGTTGCCTTGCATGAGACTAAGCCTGGTTTGATTCTTGACTATATGATGGTCCCCTGAGCGCAACCAGGAGTAAACCCTGAGTGCAGAGGCAGGGACAAGTCCTGAACACAGCCAAATGTGGCCCCAAAGCAAACCAAACACCAGAGTAGAAATCAATGATAAAGAAAATGAGAAAACAATACGAAAGGTCAATAAAATCAGGAGCTAGTTCTTTGAAAGAAAAACATATACAAATTCTTAGCTAGACTCATGAAAAAAATATAGGGGGAAGAAAAGAACTCAAATGATGCCACAGTTTGCCAGCAAAGCACAGGAAAACGAAAGTCAAAATGAAAAAACTACAATCGGAAATGAAGAGTATGGTAGGTGATAAAAAAATTTTAAGAATAGAAAAAGCTTAGAAGCTTTGAGATTTATGAATTAAGTATGTTTCCTGTAAGCAGCAGAAAGTTAGGTTTTATTTTCTGATCCATCCAGCCACTATGCCTTTGTATGGGGAAGTTCAGTCCACTGATATTCAGTAAGATTATTGGTTTAATGAAATGTTGCCCTTTTCCTATGTTGGAGTTTGTTGTTATTTTTGCAATTAGTCATTTGCTTTTCTTTGGTGACATTTTAGTAATTTTTCCAGGATTGGATTAGATATTGCAAATGTCAACAGCTCTTGTTTGTCTGAGAATGTTTTTTATCTGACCTCAAATCTCAGTAACAATGTTGGTAGTGGGCCAAGATTTTTTTCATTTCATACTCTGAATATATTATTTCACTTCCCTTTTGTTTGTTGGTTTCTTAGGATATCTGTTGTGACTTTTATATTATTTCCCTTGTATTTGAGGTTTTGCTTCTCTCTCTCTGCTTCCTTTGCTCTTTCAATTTTGGTTACATTGTATTTTTTCTTTAAATAATGATTTATTTTAAATACCGTGATTTACAAAATACAAAGTTTTCACAATACAGTTGCTAGAAAGATTCATCATTCAGCACCAATCCCACCACCAGTGTGCCCCCACCACCACCAGAGACCCACATTTCCCTCTCACCCCTCCACCTCCCGATGCCTGCTCACTTAGCCGGCATCACTTATGTTGATCATCACAGCCCGTATAAGGGAATGGTCATGATAAGTCATGACTTTTTTCCCTGTGTTGATGAGTGGGAGTCTGGCCAATTTCTGTCCTTGGATTCACTTTCTGGGTTTCCAGAACACAGTGGTTTTCTACTGACAATCCCAGACACACCATCACTACAGCTACTGACAACACTTACTTCACGTTTATCTCAATGTCTATTTGAGATTTTCCTATTCACATACTGAATATTCTATATTGCTTGTTGGAGCTACTTCTCTAAATGCAGTCGATGAACATGGTGTTAAACAAAAGTCAATGGAGATCCTCAAATCTCCGTTGTGCCATTTGCACCCACTGTGTAGGAAATTACAGAGAGGGTCTCCCAGACCACTTCGTTTCTAGAAAATGTGATGAGATACCTGCGTTAGATGAATATGCCAGGTTTTGAGATATCACGAGGGCAGTTTGCACCCACACACCATGTGGGAGGGGGCTCTAATGAGAGCCCAGACCTTGAAAGTGGCTATGGTTGTGATGCATGAGGTTTTCTGTCTTCTAAGAGTCTGTCCAGGGGCAGGCAAGGATCAGAACCTGCCCCTCTTCCAGGACACCTCATAGCAGCTCGGCCCTGTGCCTCTATCCCTGGTGTTTTGTTTGATCCTTTTTTCTTTGGTATGCTTTGGTATCCTTTAGACCTGCACATGTCTCCTTCCAGGAACTGGGTAAATTCTGTATACCATTATCTCTTCCACCAGTTATTCATTTGAATGGAAACAGACAGGAAATGTCCTTTCTTTTTTTCCTTTACTCTCTTGTATTCCATAATTCAGAGATTATCACTGTATCACTGTCTTCCCGTTCATCATTGATTTGCTTGAGCGGGTACCAGTAACATCTCCATATGTCCTGTCTCATGCAAGTAGAGCCCAAGGGCACCTGCTTGCTCCAGGACATAAAGAGCCTCAAACCATTCCATCAGGTCATGGGAATGAGGTCTATAATTGTTACTGGTATCTGGCATATCAAATACGACACAGGTAGCTTGCCAGGCTCTGCCGTGCGGGTAGCATACTCTTGTGGTCATCTCTAAATCCAGCATTTATTGATGAATGGCGCGAGCCGGGCTGTGATAGGCTGGTCTGTTGGGTGGAGTTCTGATGAGGGGGAAGTCTGGATGTGGAAAATGGAGGCCCTCATGGAGTGGGGGGTTGTCTGGCTTGTTGCGAGGCTCTGCTGGGGTGGCCCGCCACCCCAGAGATTATTACTCTTGTTATTCCTTGAATTTCTTAAATTTTATTGCATTTCAAAAGCATCTCTGTCTCTTTTTTCTGAGATAAATTCACATTTAATAGATTGTTATTAATGTAGAAAGTATGCAAATTGTATGACTTTTGTTCTCTGAAAAAACTACACATTGAACAGATTGTTGTTTCCCATTAATTTCATTGGGAGATTCTCTGCTGCCTGTAAATAGGCATAACTGCCTCTAATTCTTCAGTCAAAGAGATATAAAGGGAACTACTCCCAAATGATGCAGTTAAAAGCTCAAGAAATTTGGAAAATATACAAGTTGTAGGTTTTTTCTTTTTGAGAAAGCTTTACATTTAGCAGATTTTTCCCTTGGAAAAGCAACAGGATGCTGGGAAGCATACTGTTGTTCAAATATTATGCACTAGGACTGATCAGTAATGCCAGAAAGAACGACCAGTCGGACAGCTGCTGCAGCTCCTACCTGTGCAGAGCATCCCATGAAGCAACGGAGGGGGAAACTGACTCTGTCCCTGGCCCGTTTCCATCACCGCTTCTAGGGCCAGGAGATAACGTGGGTTGCTATGGGCAATCTGGCATGGGCTTGAGAGGGGATTTAGGCCCCTCTTCTCATCCCCCCATCTCCAATGACCTAGTGGACGTGACTACAAGCTCTGCACATGCCATTACAATGGACCGTGTACCAGGACCGATCAGTAATGCTGGAGAGAATGACCAGGCGCACATTTTCTCATAGCAACCCAGGTTTGGGTCAGGTCCTTGCCAGGACCTTTCCCATATATATGTTGCAGTGATCAATGTGGTTGCAGCCAGCTGGGGCAGCTGGCGTGGGGATGAGGAGTTGGTGGGTGGCGGTGGCCTTTGGTGGCTGTAAGGACACTGATGGCGGGACTGGTGTTGAACAACAAATGCTTGTGACAGCTGTACTGTGAGGAAATTTGTAAATCATGTTGTTTTAATAAAGGGAAAAAAACAACCCGTTGTGAGCTCCAACTAAATGTTCAGTGTGGTTCCAGCAGGCAAAGCTAGGTCTAACACCAGTTTTTCTCCGTCTCTGTATAAAGTCTCTTTTCTGATCCTAAGATTTTATTTCATTGCCTGCAAATAGTGAGATATGAGTTGGGAGAATCTAATCTTGCTTGGCATAACAAAAACAGATACTCCATTGTTTCTCTGCCCTTAGTTTAGAATGATAGGATTTGCTTTCAGCTTGCTCTGCATTGTTCTGAAAGTATTCAGAGTCAGCAGCTTTGTAGGAAGCTACTGAGAATTGTATCTTGCATACTTTAGCTCTTCACTCCTGCTCAATTTTTTTAAAATGTCCCTTTCCCTCCAACAGTGTCTCCAGATTCCTTTCTTCCCCATCTCCCCTCCCCAGACTAAACCCTGGCAGACATATAACAAAATGATTTCATATAATTTTGCTCCAATAAAACATAAATGGCAAATAGAATTACCAGAAATAACTCAATAGAAGTCAATTTTTGCTGATTGATTGCTGTATGTGCTTAACCTTTTTAATCTATAGAGGACAACCATAAGCACTATTAGTGATGACATACTCAATGCCACATTTTGGGACATTTCTATTATCCTTTACAGGAATTCTTTTAATGCTTCTTGAAAAATTGGTTTCAAGGCTATGATTTACCTCAGACGTTGCCTTTTCATGAAGATCTGTATCATTTCTTAAAATATGAATGACAATATTGTTCCTCTTGAAGTAATCTAATAATTCTCTCTTAGGCAGTTCATTTCTTTTGAGGCTATTTTCCACTTTCTGCTCTTTTGTACTGGTTTCCTCCTCATCTTGCTACTCCTTGAGCTTTTGCTCAGCTGCTGTTATACTGCTACTCACACCTTCTATTGAGGATTTTTTTTAAATTACATACCATGTTCTGTATTTCAGTCATTTCTGATTCCAATTTTTTCATTTTGACTCATACATTTTGTGCTTTGCTGATTACCAATGCTATTGTTTCCTTGAGATCACTGATCATACTCATCATAGTGTTACTATAGTTTTTTTTTTTCTGAGGATTTACTGAGCTGGTTGGTGTTTGTGTCTCTAATGATACTTTTTCACTCATGGAATTTGATGGGCTTCTACAAATTTTCCACATTGGTTTTCTAGTGTTGTTCGCATATTAGTGGTGAGTCTTTAACCCCCCATTAGAGATGCGGAGAGATTAGGTTTTAGTTGCTCTCTTTCTTCTCACAGAATAGTAAGCAGTGTATCATTTGTTGAGTAGAACTCTCTTCAATGACCATGCACCTCAGGAACTGTGATGTGGATTCTTAATAGTTTGGGTGTGGGACTGCTAGTACCTACAGAGTAAGGAGGGACTGTGCCTCATGTTCTGGAATAGACCCAGCAATGCCAGCTGGAGGCAAGACTTACCTGGGATAGCAAAGCGACAAGAAGGTCCTTCAGCTCAATTTTTTACCAACAGGCTTAAAGTCTGGAGCTCAGTTTTTTGGTTTGCCATAATTTTTTTCACAGGCAAAGTTCTGTTCCTTCAGTCTTTGAATCATGTTCACACATTTTCAAGTCAGCAATTACACAGGAGATAATCAACCAGAAAAAAAATAGATTTTTTTTCCTGTGGAATTCCAGGTGAGATTCTGTGTTTAAAACAGTTTTCATGCATTATTTGGGTACTATGGAAACATTCTCAGGTTGTTCCCTTTGATCATCTTGTATATATATTGCTTAAGTTGAACGAAGTATTACTTACCCTGCCCTTTGTTTCTTTTAGAACTACCTTTTTTCTGTTTTCAGGTTCTCGAAATTCATCTCTACAAATTATAATTCCAGAGAAAATCCATTCAAGAGCAAATGATAATTCAAATGTAGAAACTGTAAGATATTTTATAATAAAAATTGAGTGAAATGTCATATTTATTACATAGCAATGAAATGTACCAATCTCCTTAAAATTTGAGTACACTATAATGTTGCTGGTAAGGAATTCATAGTTTAAATTAGAGTTATTTGTTTTATGCATTCTAACTTGTCGTTTTCTCATGGTGAAACTTTTAAAATTCAAATACTGGAAATAATGTAAGAAATTTAGGAACTTACCTGAATGATATATACATCATTTTGACCAGAGGTTCTCAAACTTGACCTACCTTTTGCTTCTAAGAAAAGAAATTACACAGTTCCCCTTGAAAAAAATTTTTTTTAAAAAAATTTTTTTATTATACCACCTTGAGACATACAATTACAAAGATGTTCACAATTCGTTCTTGGTAATACAGTATTCCAGCACCCATCCCTCCACCAGTGCCCCATTTCCACCACCAATGTACCCCCACCCCCTCCCACCCACCCCCAGGCTGCCTCAACAGCAGGTAGCCCTGTTTCCTCTCTTTCTCTCTCTGTCTCTCTCTGTCTCTCTCTGTCTCTGCATCTCCTCTCTCCCTATTGTTTTACACATTGTGGCTAGCCCTGCAGAAAAATATTTTTAAAGGTAAACAGAAAGCACCCCTAAATTGCACCCAAGGCTTCTACACTTTTACCCTGCCTTGTTCCAGCACCCTGGGTAGTTTATCATCCACTTTGAGAAACACCAATATAAATACATAGAATGATTCCCTTCAAAATTGTTAAGGAACATCTGTTAACTAAGCCTCATACCATAATATCCAGATTTGTGTCTGTGTTTAGAAAAAAACAATACCTTATTCTTTAACATATGTTTTATGGATTTTCCATGCATGTAACTATATACTAAGTGTATGAGGGAATAGCGAGAAATAAAATTCAGTAAAGTCTTACACTTTAGAAAAAAATAATATTTTAAATTATATTAAGGTATAACTTTCATGAAACAACATTTGTTCATTATAAATGTAAATCTCATTAGTACATAAGAATTATATAAGCATCACCAAATAAGAAAAAATAAAAACTTAAAAAATTGGTATGTTTTTAGCATTCTAGAAAGCTTCCTTATGTCTATTTGCAATTTAGTTTTTCCTAACCACAACAGGGTCCTTTCTCAGTTGTTTCTTTTTGGGTCATGACAGAGTTTGTTCCAAGATCATCCTCTTCACTTATTATACTTCTTATGACTCTTAGACTCTCCCTTGTTGAAACCAGGGTAACTTTCCTATGGCTTGCCCTAGGTCCATACAAGTCCCTTGGTGGGACCTACATTTTGGGGTGTCAGAAACTTAGGTTAAGTCTGAGGGCAACTGGAAGCTTAAGCCAGGTAATGATGACAGATGCCCAGGAATAAATATTTCAGAGTCATTTAACTCCCATATTACAAAAGCATTAGCATTAACTGTCTTCCTGTGTCTATACAAAAAGGACATAGCTCTAACTTAAATATGTAAAGGACATAAAGGAAAGAGAAAAGCAATAATTTATTTGCATGTACAAAATCCAGAGCCATCAGAAAATTTGTCTTTGTAAGTTACTGTGTCTGATTAACAGAGAGGGAGGAAAGGGCACAGAGGAGAGATTAAAGATAAACACAGAGAGGGGCCGGAGCGATAGCCCAGTGGGTAGGGCGTTTGCCTTGCATGCGGCTAGCCCATGCTGGCCCGGGTTCCATCCCTGGCATCCCATATGGTCCCCTGAGCACCGCCAGGAGTAATTCCTGAGTGCAGAGCCAGGAGTAACCCCTGAGCATCGCCGGGTGTGACCCAAAAAAGCAAAAAAAAAAAAAAAGATAAACACAGAGAATTGGGTATGCATGGGTGGGATAGTATGTGCCCCCAGGAGAACTGGAATGGTGTAATTCAATTAACCTAAGCTCCTTCTGGGAGAAATAAGAACAATCAAATGTTAAACCTGAAATGCTTATAACTATAATCTGGCATAAGTTAACTGTTAAAAGATTGAGGATTTATATCTGGGATCTCACTTCTATTCAACTGATCTGAAAGTCAATCTTTATTCCAGTACCACAGTATTATCAGAGTTTTATAATGTAAAATGAGAAAATGTAATATCTCCCATCTTCTTTTTCTCTCTTCTCTTCCTTCCTTCCTTCCTTCCTTCCTTCCTTCCTTCCTTCCTTCCTTCCTTCCTTCCTTCCTTCCTTCCTTCCTTCCTTCCTTCCTTCCTTCCTTCCTTCCTTCCTTCCTTCCTTCCTTCCTTCCTTCCTTCCTTCCTTCCTTCCTTCCTTCCTTTCTTCCTTTCCTTCCTTCCTTCCTTTTCCTTCCTTCCTTCCTTCCTTCCTTCCTTCCTTCCTCCCTCCCTCCCTCCCCCTCCCTCCCTCCTCCCTCCCTCCCTCCTCCTCTCCCTCCCTCCCTCCCTCCCTCCCTCCCTCCCCCCTCCCTCCCTCCCTCCCTCCCTCCCTCCCTCCCTCCCTCCCTCCCTCCTTCCTTCCTTCCTTCCTTCCTTCCTTCCTTCCTTCCTTCCTTCCTTCCTTCCTTCTCCTTCCTTCCTTCCCTCTCTCTCTTTCTTGCATTTTGGAGTCACACCAGATAATGCTCATGGGTTACTCCTGGCTCTGCATTCAAGAATTAATCCTGGCAGTTCTCGGGGACCATATGGGATGCAGGGGTTCGAACCCGGTTGGCCACATGCAAGGCAAGCACCCTCCCTGCTGTGCTATCACTCTGTCCCCTCTCATCTTCTTTTTCTTCTTAGAATATCTCAGTGGGAAATATGGATGGTTCACCAAATTAATTGAAGTACACATAACTTCCCATTTGCTATTCCACAAGAGTGAAATCCTAACAGCCCATAGAGTTAAAAGTTATCCAAGAGGATTCAACATTCAAAGGAAGCCTGCAATTTCCCCTAAAGAGAGTTTGAGCCACTTGTGATAGTTGTTCATAGACCCAGTAATACACTGGTTATGCTTGGGGGCTATGTAGTTCTGGAGAATAAATTCAAGATTTATTCTATCTCTGTCAGGCCCTGTGGACCCTGCTGTTTATGAAGCATGTATTGACTGATAGAATGAACAGAATGAGATAGAATGAAAGGGAATACCAATGTTTAAGAATTTTTTTGTTTGATAAAAATAAGAAACAGGTTAGAGATATATAGTACAGTGCTAAGGTACTTCCGTTTCACATGACAGCCCAGGTTCATTCTCCAGCAACCCATATAGTTCCCTGAACCTACCAAAAGTGATCACCGAGCAGAGTCAGCAGTAAAGTCCTGAGCACAGCTGGTGGGAGTGGCCCCAAAAAAAAAAAAGGAAAAAAAAGGAAAGAAATAGGCCATATTGGTTAGGAAAATTGTTAGGCAATTTTATTTTATTTTATTTTTTTTTCCTGCCACCCTTTGTTAGGTAATTTTAATACAAAGTTTGCCAATGCGGAATAACTCTGATTCTACTCAAGTAATTACTATAGTATACATATAGCCCTTATTTCAGGAGCATTAAGGATGTTTCTATAAGAGCTACATATAAATATTTGATCTGAAATAAATTCATAGATTGGTTGTATTTTACAGAAATAGAATATGTGATACATGTTATAATTATAAAATTAATATTTTGTCACAGAAATTTTTTAATAAATTAATTTTAATAAATTAATTTAAATAACTATAAGCATATATAGAGGTATTAATTTATGTTAAATTATTAGTAACTTCCTTTGTTATTTTTGACTATACTCATAGTTTTTCTGGATTCTCTAGGAATCGTATATCATTACAATAGATGGGCAACCATATACACTGCACCTTAAGAAAAGGTAATATTTATTCCTTAGCTTTGTGTTTAATTTGAGTGTGAATTTTTGCATATGATAAAGTGAAAATTAAAATAAATTATTGCTAACATTTTTAGTTCTCTCAGATGCTTTTGGATTAGTGTTTTAGTCCTAATAGTATATTCTATTGTGAACAGGAGATTTAGAAACAGTAAACATAAGGACTCATATTAAAGATTAATCTTATAATTTGAAGTTAGCAGACTTCAGGGCTAAATAATCAAGCTAGTGTATCACAATAACAAATAGGCCTGCAACTTATTGTACCAGTTAGAGTCTGATTTGGGAATCCAGTCTATCATCAAGGGTATGAAATAAGGGATATACAAGGTAGATCACAGGTTATTGTGGAAGCTCATTTTAAATATATGGATAATGATACTACATACTTCAGATAATTGAGAAAATAGTTGAAATAACTTTCTGTAGAATATAATTTTTTGGTGGAAATTCAGTTCAGAATGACTTAATTCGAGAAATTTGTAACTTCTAGAGGACTTCTGAAGTTACATTTTGCGTGTGATGTGAAACTGGATCCCTTTTTTACAGGTTTTTAAATTTTTTTTGAAGTTAACATGTGAATAATAGGAAACAAAAAAAGAAGCAAAAACATAGTCATACACAATTACACGAGTAATGTCTGACATGTCTTATCTATACAACTGCCTGTTTACCTATACAACTAAATATCCATTGTGTTATTAAGATCACGTTTATGTATCATGCTTCTTTATGTACTGTGAATACTGACCATTTCAAAGTCTCAAAACTATACAAGTATTTGGTAAACAAGAATACACAATAACAAGTGTAGGGAAAAAATTTATACAGCCTTTCTTGGCAATGAAAAATGGTAGCAAGGCTTCTAGATAAAGATGTTGGCATAATTACAATTAAAATATTAAAAAACAAAAAATAAGTGAAAGTGAGACAAAGCAACCCCGGTAACAACGTATAAGCTTCTAAACGAATTCATTTTCCTATCACACTAGTAAAACGTTAGTAAGGAAGCTGAGTGCTAATGAAGGACTGACATGTTCCTGCACGCTGCACACACACAACCAGCAACATCCAGTGTGTCCAGGAACAACCCATTCCTCTGTGAGTTGGCCTGGCTGTCTGCTGCCAAGCACAGAATCAAAGCTTGATATTTTATCACTCAGAGATGGTTTAACAAAGTCATGCCCAAGATGCTCCCTATCAGTTACGACTGAGACATTTACAAATTGGGTGAATTCACTAGTTCTATTTTTTAATCATGCAATGTCACCTCAGCACGTCTAAAACCTTAGATATTGCAAAGTAATAAATGAACCTTGTCCACAATAAACACGGGTACTTTTTACAAAAGCCTACATCTAGACCTACAGTTATAATCTAGACTGTCTTCTAGCTAGACCTACAGTTATAGACCTCCATACCACATCTAGACCTTTCCCTATAATCTAGACTGTCTTCTAGCTGAGCCACTAGCAGAGACCTTCCCTTTGCCTTTCCTCCTCCTCCATCATGTCAGTGACCAAGTACAGGACCACATCTTGATCCAAGAAATGGATTAATGGACTCTCCCAGAAGACGATCCTTGCTAAATAATAAAAATTATATAGGAATTGTTTACTATTGTTTTTCAAAACACTGTATTAGGACTTATCCTTTAATATACAGCCATGTTAACTAAACTGCAGATATAAAACAAGAGACAATCCAAACGTGCCTGTAAGCCTCCTGCGTACAGAACTCTTCTGGGCAATCCCTTCCCCATGGTCAGCATTCCATCTCCAGATACAACCATTCCTGTACATCAGTTCCATCTCCCGATACAACCATTCCTATACATCTTCCATCCCCAGATACAACCATTCTTATAAATTATTTTTGAAAGTGATTTTCTCTACTTTTAATCACGATCACGATCACGATCTTCCCGTTGATCATCTATTTGCTAGAGCAGGCACCAGTAATATCTCTATATGTCCTGTCTCATGCCAGTAGAGCCAGGGGCATCGGCTTGCTACAGGAACATAAAGAGCCTCAAACCACTGGGTTTGAGTTACTGGAATTTGGCATATCATATACAACACGAGAAGCTTGCCAGGCTTGTCGAGCGGGAGGCAAACTCTTTTAAACACCTCCAAATAAAGCATTTATTGATGAACCGCGCCAGGCTGAGATGGGCTGGTCTGCTGGATGGAGTTCTGACGAGAGGGAAGTCCAGAAGTGGGAAATGGCGGCGCCCGTGGAGTGAGGAGCGGTGGTCTGGCTTGTTGTGAGGCTCTGCCGAGGTGGTGGGCCAGGGCTAGAACCCGCCATGCCTCCCGACTGCCTCATGAACGGCTTTGCACAGGGAGAGCAAGGAACAGCTCTGCCCCATGTGTGAGAGTCTCTGGACCAGCATACCTGGGCGGATTGAGGAAAAGCTGCGGCAGGGTGGGTGTCGGTGATCCGGGCTGTGATGGGCTGGTCTGCTGGGTGGAGTTCTGACGAGAGGAAAGTCCAGAAGTGGAAAATGGCGGCGCCCGTAGAGTGAGGAGCGGTGGTCTGGCTTGTTGTGAGGCTCTGCCGAGGGTGGTGGGCCAGGGCTAGAACCTGCCATGCCTCCCGACTGCCTCATGAACGGTTTTGCACAGGGAGAGCAAGGAACAGCTCTGCCCCATGTGTGAGAGTTTCTGGACCAGCATACCTGGGCCGGATTGAGGAAAAAGCTGCGGCAGGGTGGGTGTCGGTGATCCGGGCTGTGATGGGCTGGTCTGCTGGATGGAGTTCTGATGAGAGGGGAAGTCCAGAAGTGGAAAATGGCGGCACCCGTGGAGTGAGGAGCGGTGGTCTGGCTTGTTGTGAGGCTCTGCCGAGGTGGTGGGCCGGGCTAGAACATTTATGACTGTTTCAAACAAGGCTATGTTTGTCCTTTGTCCACTGCAACCTGAGTGCCTTCTACCTAAGAAATTCTAGCCTAGGAGTTTTTTGTTTGTTTTGGGGCCACATCGGCTGTGCTCAGGGCTTCTTCTTGGCTCTGACTCTGCAACACACCTGGAAGACTTGGAGGACCATGAGGTGAAGGGGAACGGATCCAGACTGGCCACATGCAAGACAGTGCTCCAGCGCCTCTAGCCTAGAATCTTGCCTCCTCTCATCCTTATCAACCCAGTAGACAGGTTGCAAAGACTCTGATGCCAGGTGGATATTAGCAGTTTCACTCCCTTAAATTGTTTTCAGAAGACTTTCCTATGAATTTTAACAAAATGTACTTTTTTACTAACTCTACTTTTACACTGGCAATCTCTTTAATATCTAGAAAGACTAGATGTAGCAATTAAGCACATTTGTCCTTTATATACAATATATACACAGCTAAATAAAGCAAAATGCAGAATATGGCCAGTGGCTAATCACATCTAACTAAAACATGAATGTTTTACCCTTTGTGCTTTCTTCTACCATTTCTAAAACAGTACAAATGTGAACTGCTCAGAAGTAGTTGGATCATTCTGGTCACTCCATTTCCAAAAGACTTTCTCTAATGTATTTTTTTACAAAAGGTATCTGCAAAATGTGTTAATTTTTCTACCTCTACTTTTTAACATACTTTGTGCACTTCTAAACATCTAGAAAGACTAGATGTTTCAAATAAGGACTTAGTTTGTCCACTGTATACACAGCATTATTAAAGCCAACTGCACACATAACAATGGTTGTATTTTGAGGTATCTTCTAAATATGACCATTTTGGCCTGAACTTTTTCCTTGTTAGTTATTCTCTCCACCACCAATCCAACCTAGTAGACAAGTACAGGAATGTATGATGTTTAGAGGTTACCTTATTGATACCTAAGTCATTTGTAGAAAACCTGTAAAAAGCCAACAGTCTTAAAGATGCTAATTTTACTGACAACTTCTTTAAAATCCAAAGAAAAGGTCCCTCCTAGAAGCAAACAAAGAACTGCCCCCCCCCCACCCTCACCCCCCATTTGCACCTAAGGCTATGACTGCCTCCCCCATAGTGCCCCCTAGGAGGCTGTATTGCCCATTTTGAGAACCACTTTGATCTAGAGACTAGATGTTGGAAAAATCCTGTCCCTTATATATAGAGCAAAATAAAATGCCTGTAACATAAAAAAAAAATGATTGTCTAAAAAATGTCTTTGTGGGACCAGAGCAATAACACAGTGGGTAGGGTGTTTGCCTTGCATGCTACCGACCTGTCAATCCTGGGCATCCCATATGGTCCCCCGAGCACCACCAGGAGTAATTTCTGAGTGAAGAGCCAGGAGGTAGCCCCTGAGCAATGCTTGATCACTTGAATCCTGTTATTCATCGATTTGCTCGAGCGGGCGCCAGTAACATTTCCATTGGACCCTATCATGTGCCAATGTAGCCCAATGGCATCTGGTTGATTCAGGAATATGAAGAGCCTCAAACCGTTCCTTCAGGGTCTTGATAAGGAAGTCTGACCATCTTGTAGGTGGGCGGCCACGTGATCATTTGACATCCCGTGGGATCCAGTCGGTAACCGCTCTAGTCCAGTGGTTGTCTCCAAATCACATTACATGTTCAGCCCATCTGATTTTCGATGCCTTGGCAAACGAGACAGCGTCCCTGATTCTGGAATAGCGACGGAGGTCAGAACTCCGGATTCCTTCCCTCACTTGAGTGAGGCGTGATATTCCAAGCATAGCTCTTTCAATTCCTCTCTGGGAGACCGAATAACATTCTCATCCTGCTTTCGAAGGGCCCAGGTCTCTGAGGTGTATGTTAATGCAGGGAGAACTGTGGAGTCAAGGAGATGTGCCTGGAGGTTCTTTGTCCTTTTTTTTTTTTGCTTTTTTGGGTCACACCGGTGATGCTCAGGAGTTACTCCTGGCTCTGCACTCAGGAACCACTCCTGGCGGTGCTCCGGGGACCATATGGGATGCCGGGATCGAACCCGGGCCGGCATGGGCCGGCCGCATGCAAGGCAAACGCCCTACCCGCTGGGCTATCACTCCGGCCCTGGTTCTTTGTCCTTTTTAGTTATTTCTTCGATCCCTTTGAAGGCAATCCATGCCTTCCTCCTGCGCAGCTCAGGTTTTAGGTCGTTCATCATGTTGACTTCTCGACCTAGGAAAAAAGTCTTTGTATGCACACACTGGCACATTACCTTTGGCAATTCTTTCCCTTCCACCTCCTCTTCAAACCACTTAGCAGGCAAGCACACCATGCACAGTCCCTCCCAGGACAGTATAGTATTTCCTACAGGTTTTAGTAAAAATGATACTTACAACATGGCATTACTATTTCAACATTTAACATACGTCGGGCACTTCTACACATCTAGATGGACTAGATGTTTCAAATAGGACTTAATCTGCTATACACAGTGGTCTTGAATCAACTGCACACATGTAACAGAATCTGAGTATTTTGGAAATATGAACATTCTACCTACTACTAACCTCCCCCCCCATCTCCCCCTCTTCCAACCCAATGCTCACATTTCAAAAGACAATTTCCCCCTGAAATTTAGTAGCAGATGCACATATACTCTTATATTAGCAACCTCTGTTAACATCGATAAAGATTAAATGTGGTTGACTGAGCACTCACCCTCCATTATATACAATGGATGTTTCAGCAAAGTGAAGCAAACCAAAAACGTGAACACAAGGGACAATTAACAATTGCCCTGACTCTAACCATGCTGGCAAAGAGCTCTTTTGCACTCCCTCCCCCGGCTCCTGCCTGACCTGCCTCCCTGTTCACGCAGTGTCTGCAGCCACACAGCGTATCTCAAAGAGGAGCTTTGCCATCTCCCTCTTCCCGTATAATTTTTTTAAACTAACAAAGCATTTTTTACAAGATCAGGCACTTTAGAACATCTAGAAAAATTAGCTATTTTAGAAAGTGAAATTTTAAAAAGTAAACATTGCTAACAGGGTGCGCAACAGTGGGGAATAAAGCGCAGACACGAAACAATGGTTATGATATAAAAATGCCTTCTAACTTTGACCAGTCCGGCACGGGCCGCCTTCTCCTCAAGGTCTTCTGCTCCCTGTCACAGCTGGCAAACAGCTGTGGCTGGGAGTCACTCCTGATTCTCGCTTCCGGAGGTGGTGCCAAGCCCTTTTCATAAAGTCATTTCCAGAAGATATTTTTATGTTTTTTAAGCAAATGGGCGTTTAGATGTCGCTTTCTACTTCTACTTTATCATCCGTCGGTAACCTCTTCACACCTATAGTGATGTAGCACAAGTTGTTTTTTTTTTTTTTTTTTTAAAGTTGAGAGTTAAGTTGAGAGCAGCCTTACCATATCATGTATACAGCTTTGCATGGGGGTCAGGAAATCTTCCCAAAAGGATGGTTGGGCGCTTAGGTCGAGAAACCATTTCTCCTCCTTCAGAACACCTATTTATTTTATTTTTTATTAAATATTTTATTATACCACCGTGAGATATACAATCACAACGTTGTTCCTGTTTAGAGTTTTCTGTCACATAGTATTCCAGCACCCGCCCTCCACCAGTGCCCATTTCCCACACCGATGTCCCCAATTCCCTCCCCCTTCCATAGCCTGCCTAAATGGCAGGTTCTTTATCTCTTTTCTCTCTCCCTCTCTCTCTTTTCCTTCTCTTACATTGTGGGTTGCACTATATACACTTAGAGGCCATCATGTGCATTTTTTTACCTGTATTTAATGCTCAGTTCTAGGTTGGTATTAGCCCTTTTGACATTTATTCACACATGCCAACACCTATTTGTAGAACGAAGATCAGCTTCCCGATGGCGGTAGTGTTTCATGTGCCTTGATCGGGTTCTGCTCCCCTTAGGGGCTCTTCGGGCCTTTTGTCTGTCGTGGTCAGGCCGAGGCGCCATCTTGGTCTGGATGGGACTGAGCAGTCAGCCCAGGTCCCGAACTGCGCAGCTTCATGGTCATGGGTCTCGGTGGGCCTCAGAGGGCCTCGGGGTGCCCAGTCGGGCCACTGTGGCCTTCGGTACCTGCCATTGCGTCACCTGCCACACCTGCCATTTGCAGGAGGTGGGGGTGCTTCCGCCTCGGGCCACTAGAGCCTCTCGCGGAACTCGGGCTGCCGCCATTGTGCCACCTGCCACACTCGCCGCCATCTGCAGGAGGTCCAGGGCTTCACTTCAGTCCAGGGCAGGGTTGGGCCTGGCAGCCCAGGTCCGGTTGGCTGAAGGGGGCCCTGCCATCGGCCAAAAGAGGTGGCGGTGGCCAGAGAGATTTGCTGCTGCTTCAAGGACTGGCGGCGAGCAGCCACAGGTGGGTGGTATCCAAGGTGTGCCCAGTCTCCAGTCAGCTTCCCCCCCGACCCTCCAGCAGGGCCATAGGCCGCCCTCGCTCTCCCTCTGTCTCCGCTGCAGGAGCTCTGGATCTCTTGGTATTAAGTAAAGGCATATTGTAAGATATGAGAGTAAATGTAAATCACCTTTCCAAAATTGGCAGAGAAATAAGAAAGGGAGCTCTAGATGAATTAATTTTAAGAAATAAGAGGCAAAGTTTTTTGGCTGAGGGTATCACTGTATCACTGTCTTCCCGTTCATCATCGATTTGCTCCAGCAAGCACCAGTAACATCTCCATATGACCTGTCTCATGCAAGTAGAGCCCAAGGGCACCTGCTTGCTCCAGGAACATAAAGAGCCTCAAACCATTCCATCAGGTCATGGGAATGAGGTCTATAATTGTTACTGGTATCTGGCATATCAAATACGACACGCGTAGCTTGCCAAGCTCTGCCGTGCGGGTAGCATACTCTTGTAGTCATCTCAAAATCCAGCATTTATTGATGAACCGTGCGGCCGCTTGGCTGAGGGTTTCTTAAAAATAGATATATAAGCAATTTGTTATTGCGTAATATGCCAAAGAATTTGTATAGCAGCAGAATTAACCCTTTAAGCAGAAGGTTTGGAGAAAATAGTAAATGGAAACGTAAAAAATGTTTCAAATGTTTAAGAGGAAAAGTCAGAATACTTGTATTTGATTTCAATGTCTACTGGAAGTATAAATAGTGGTAAAAAATATTTTTACCACTAAGACTTGAGAGATGTACAGAGCATGTGTGTATTGTTTTAAGAAAATAATACTATATAACATTGATCCTGAGGCAGATAGTTGGGTTTTTTTTTATGCATTGAGTTGGCAGAGAAAATACTGATTTCTCTGCCAGATGATTAGATATAGTAAAGATGGCAGAGCTTTGGTGGGCAGTATGGAGAAGAAACCCAGTCAGAGGGCATAGGCACTAGTATGTAGAATAGTTACACTTGTGGTACTTGTGCAGTATACACAGAAAATCTGGTTGGAAGACTATAATTGAATGATATGGAAAAAATTCAGGGACTAAGCAAGATATAGTTGAAGGAAAAATATCAGCAAACATATTAGGGAAATAAAAGCAAGAGATTTGGTTGAAGTGTATATAGTTAGAAGACAGGGAATATAGTTAGAAGACAGTGTATATAGTTAGAAGACACCAATTATATGAGGTGTCATAGTAGTTTTCCTTGACTTCAAACTGCCTTAGTTTTTGACTCTGAGGGGGTGATGTAGAAACCTGTAAGTTTTCAGTGTTAGTGGAGGATTCCCAACAAAAGCTAGAAATGTGGTCTAGTCAACATTTATACTGGCTTGAGGAGAGAACTGGGTGAGGAAATAAAACTGAAATAGCATTAAAAATGCAAGTAATGCTTTCATGCCCACTTTTAGTCTAATAATACATAGTACTCTTCCACTTATATGATATAAGGTTAGTATATATTTATGATAGTAAAATTTAGAAATGATAAAACAGCAGAAAAATTATATAACCTTTGATACAGTTCATATCTTAGCAATTTTTCTTTTATGTAGTTTCTTATTTAAAAGCGTAGACTAGTACAGTAATATTATTTGGAGCAAATTTGTATAGTTTGAATAAAATCACACACACATAAAAAGAACATTTCCCCAAAGAAAGTTCCCTCCTCATTGTACTATCTCTCTGGCCCCTAAGAAATAATTTCTGATTAAGAATTATATGTAATTTTTAAAAGTCTGTGACAAAATGTCAGCAATGCCTTGAAATTACATTGCATTTTTACAAAAAATAAAAGAACATTTCCCAAAATTGGTGAAAAAAAAATTCTCTAAAAGCCACAAATTTCACAAGTATTGTGTTCTAACAGGAGCCATAGACCACAAAGGTTGTGGCTATATTTCAATAAAACTAGGTAAAATAACAGAAGGTATGCAACTTGTTATTGCTAAGTTATTTGTTTGATGATTGTTGCTTTGTATGTATTGAAAAGAATGATTAAAAATTCTCTCACTTTTTATTTTCAGATTTCTTTTAGCAGACAACTTTATGGTTTACGTGTATAATGAAGGATCCCTGAATTCTCATTATTTAAATATGCAAGTAAGATTTATGTCCTGTGTTTTGTAGATTTAAACAGTTTTTAATTGAAAAAGTTCTTTTCTGATACAGGAGACAATATTTATAGGAAATATATTTCTTAACATCGGAACCTATTATTGCTTAATCCTATTAGTCCTTTCTCAAGTCTTAGTCAAAGACAAACTAGATTGACTTAGCTCTTATCTTTATCCATGGTATTTAAAACATATGCATCATTTGATATGTTTATTTGTATTTTGTTGAACAAATTACCTTATTGATTTTTTTTTTTTTTTGCTGGGGAGTCATATCCAAAAGTTGACAGGAGTTACTCTTGGTTCAGGGCTGAAGGGTCACTATTGACAATGCTTGGGGGAGAACAGTGCTGAGATTCGAGTGCAGTGCTGCATACATGCCAGGCTAGTGCTCTGCTACTGAGTCACACCCTTGGCATATGCTTAATTTATAAACATTGAATAATTTATATGGCATTGAATAATCTATTCACTGTATCACTGTATCACTGTCTTCCCGTTCATCATCGATTTGCTCGAGCGGGCACCAGTAACATCTCCATATGACCTGTCTCATGCAAGTAGAGCCCAAGGGCACCTGCTTGCTCCAGGAACATAAAGAGCCTCAAACCATTCCATCAGGTCATGGGAATGAGGTCTATAATTGTTACTGGTATCTGGCATATCAAATATGACACGGGTAGCTTGCCAGGCTCTGCTATGCGGGTAGCATACTCTTGTAATCATCTCAAAATCCAGGATTTATTGATGAACCGCACGGCCGCGCGAGCCGGGCTGTGATAGGCTGGTCTGCTGGGTGGAGTTCTGACGAGGGGGAAGTATAAAGAAAATAAGATGCAGTGTTGTTGACTAAAAAAGTCAGAGACTGAAAATCTTATTTTTTTTAAAACCTAGAAAGCTATTCATAAATTTGACTACTTTCAAATTATATATGTAGAATCCACTTACTTCTTCCATATCCTTCTGCTGATACTCCTTCTTTCCATGTAATCATCATATCTGCTTTGAAGGACAGGGGACAACACTGTCTATCATCTCTGAGGTCCTTGGCACTGCAAAAGAAAAAAAATGTAATGTCCAGTATGTATTACTGGCATTTATGTCTGAATAAACTCCCTACTCTAGCACCCGACTCTCCTCTCATTTGGATCCCAACATGGTAACTAGAATTATACTCTAGTCAGATTACATTTTTTTTTTTTGCTTAGTGCAAAACAGACTTGTTTCAATATTCTAGGATATTTATCCAGTTTGGTCCCATTTAACGTTTTTGACCATGTTTCTGCTTATTATCTATCTTGCTTACTCTGTTTCATACAACCATATTTCTTTGATTTTCTTCAAACATATCATACAGGGGCTGGAGTGATAGTCCAGCAGGTAGGGCATTTGCTTTGCATATGGCTGACCCAGATTCAATTTTCCGCCATCTCAACCACTGCTAGGAGTAATTCCTGAGCATAGAGTCAGGAATAGCCCCTGAGCATTGCTGGGTGTGACCCAAAAAAGCAAAAAAGAAAAAATGCATTACATATTGTTCTTTCAAGAAACTGTTTTCTATTTATTTTGATTGAGATGTTACTCTTCTCAGACATGATTCATAATTTATTTCAGCTAATATACCATATAACTTTGTCTGGTCGTTTTTTCAGATAAAGTAATATGGTGTCCAATTCAATGTTGGAGAGGACTACCAGTTTTCCTTTCAAGCTTCTTTTTCCCATATTCCAACAAAAAGCATTGTCATAAAATGAAATTGTACATTAATTAATAGCCCTAATAAAATTTGAAATTATAATTCTTTTTTATGTGATCATGTTTGCTATATATATATAAAGCGTGGTTAGAAACAAACCTGACTTGATTAAATTATTTAAGTGTTGTTAAATATCATCATGGGACATACATGGGGCAGAGCTGCTACTGGCTCTCCCTGTGCCCAGCCGCTCATGAGGTGCCCGGGAGGGATGGCAGGTTCTAGCCCTGGCCCGCCACCCCAGCAGAGCCTCACAACAAGCCAGACGACCCCCACTCCATGAGGACCTCCATTTTCCACATCTGGACTTCCCCCTCGCCAGAACTCCATCCAGCAGACCAGCCTATCACAGCCCGGCTCGCACGGCCACAAGCGGCTGTGCGGTTCATCAATAAATGCTGGATTTTGAGATGATTACAAGAGTATGCTACCTGCACGGCAGAGCCTGGCAAGCTACCTGTGTTGTATTTGATATGCCAGATACCAGTAACAATTATAGACCTCATTCCCATGACCTGATGGAATGGTTTGAGGCTCTTTATGTTCCTGGAGCAAGCAGGTGCCCTTGGGCTCTACTTGCATGAGACAGGTCATATGGAGATGTTACTGGTGCCCACTCGAGCAAGTCGATGATGAACTGGAAGATAGTGATAGTGATAGTAAATATCATCAGTCAGAATATGGGTTCATTTTTGTGAATGTTCATAAATATAAAATGTATTCTATCTACATTATTGATCTATATTTGTTACATAATATATGTTTGGTTTATAATTGATGGATTAAATTTATATAATAGAAAATAATTTTATTTAAGACATGGGTTAATATTTTGAAAGTGGTATGTAAAATAACAATCCCTAGTGAACTAATCAGAAAACTATATCTAATATTGTGAAAGGAAATACATGGGGATTTTTTTATGTCACTTTGCTTACATTAATACAAAACACATAGGATGTATAAACTAGTTACAAAGATAAAATATTATTATATTTATATCAAGTATTATTAATATATAAAAAGTATTATCTAGTATAAAAGTAATAAATTCATTAGAAAGTTTGATACTTGGAATTCGAAGTAATCACTTTACTTTTTTTCTTTCCTAGGGACAATGCTACTACCAAGGATATATTGAGGGATACCCAAGTTCTGTTGTCTCACTCAGCACATGTTCTGGACTGAGGTTACGTATTTTCTTCTAATATTATGCAAAAGATATTGGCTTCAGTGGATTTATAGTTTTGTGTGATCAGATGAGGGTTCCCATGTGGAGATTATTTAGTGATATCCTTTGAACATGTTTCTCCTCACATTTCTTTGTCTTACCAGTTTTACTTTAAAAATTTAGACTTTCTGGGCCGGAGCGATAGCCCAGCGGGAGGGTATTTGCCTTGCACAGGGCCGGCCTGTGCCGGCCCGAGGGTTGGATCTCCGGCATCCCATATGGTCCCCCGAGCTCCGCCAGGAGTGATTCCTAAGTGCAGAGCCAGGAGTAACCCCTGAGCATCACTGGGTGTGACCCAAAAAAAAAAATTAGACTTTCTGGGGCCGGAGTGATAGCCCAGCGGGTAGGGTTTCTGCCTTGCACGCATCCCCAGCATTCCATATGGTCCCCGAGCACCACCAGGAGTAATTCCTGAGTGCAGAGCCAGGAGTAACCCCTGAGCATTGCCAGGTGTGACCCAAAAGCAAAAAAAATTTAGACTTTCTGTTCCCCTGATTCTCTCTGTCTCTGTCTGTCTGTCTCACTCTCCATCCTTGTCTCCCCCTTTATTTTCTCACACACTTTTCTTTTTAATTTTATTATACCACTGTGAGATATACAATTGCAAAGCTATTCATGATTGGGTCTCAGTCACACAGTGTTCTAGCACCCAACCCTCCCTCCACCACCCTTCCAATATCCAATATCCCCAAATTTCCTCCCCGCTCCCCCTGCCTGCCTCTACGGTAGGCTTCCTTCCTTCTTCCTTCCTTCCTTCCTTCCTCCCTCCCTCCCTCCCTCCCTCCCTCCTTCCTTCCTTCCTTCCTTCCTTCCTTCCTTCCTTCCTTCCTTCCTCCCTCCTCCCTCCCTCCCTCCCTTCCTCCCTCCCTCCTTCCTTCTTCCCTCCCCTCCCTCCCTCCCTTCCTCCCTCCCTCCTTCCTTCTTCCCTCCCTCCCTCCCTCCCTCTTTCTTTTCTTTTCTTTTTCTTTCTTTCTTTCTTTCTTTCTTTCTTTCTTTCTTTCTTTCTTTCTTTCTTTCTTTCTTTTCTTTCTTTCTTTCTTTCTTTCTTTCTTTCTTTCTTTCTTTCTTTCTTTCTTTCTTTCTTTCTTTCTTCCTTCCTTCCTTCCTTTCTTCTTCCTTCCTTCCTTCCTTCCTTCCTTCCTTCCTCTCCTCCCTCCCTCCCTCCTCCCTCCCTCCCTCCCTCCTCCCTCCCTCCCTCCCTCCCTCCCTCCCTCCCTCCCTCCCTCCCTCCCTCCCTCCCTCCTTCCTTCCTTCCTTCCTTCCTTCCTTTCTTTCTTTCTTTCTTTCTTTCTTTCTTCCTCCTCCTTCTCATCCTCTTCCTTCTCTTTCTTCTCCTCCTTTTCTTCCTCCTCCTCTTATTTCTCTTTCTCCTATCCTTCTCTATCTGTTTCTCTCTTTCTCCTTTTTTTATACATTGTGACTTGCAATACATACATTTAGGGGTTATCATGCATATTGCTTTTCCTGTGTTAAATGCTCAGTTCTAGTCTGGCATTACCATTTCCAACAATTGTTAGCACAATGCCCAACCTCTGACCTCCACACACTCTTGTTAGATTCCAACCATTGACAAGTCCTTCTGGTCTATGTATTGCCTGGTTTGGGTATGGTCTCATTATTTGTTTTATATCCTGGAAATGAATTCAGTCATTCTATATCTGTCCTTTTCCTTCTGACTAATTTCACTCAGTATGATGCTCTCCATGTCCATCCATTTATAGGCAAATTTCATAACATTTTTTCTAAGAGCTGCATAGTATTCCATTGTGTAGATGTACCATTGCTCCTTTATCCAGTCTTCTGTTCTTGGGCACTCAGGTTGTTTCCAGATTCTGGTTATTGTGAATAGTGCTGCTATGAACATAGAAGTGCAGATGGTGTTTCTGCTGTGTGTTTTTGGCCCCAGGGCATATTCTCAGGAGTGGTATTGCTGGGTCAAAGGGGGCTCTATTTCTAATTTGTGGAGGAATGTCCATATTGTTTCCAAAAGGGTTGGACCACTTGACATTCCCACCAACAGTGAATAAGAGTCCCTTTCTCTCCATATTCATGCCTGCACTGGTTGTTCTTGCTCCTTTGAATGTGTGCCATTCTCTGTGGTCTCATACACACTCTGTGTTTTTCTCTCCCTCTTCCTATCTCACCTCTCTTCCCTATGGCCTTTGTAGACACACATTCTCCTGTGTTCTTGTTTATATCCTAGTACTGTGCTGTTTAAGATGCTTTTGCTTTGTTATTTACTTAAAATTAGAGGCATGAAGTCTCTGTTTATATGCTTTAATACTCTTGAATTACTTGGAATTCAGACTTGGTAGTACCACACAAATTTTAGAATTCTTTTGCTATTTCCTTGAAAAATGCCATTGGTATTTTGTTAGGAACTTTGTTGAATAGTAGGATGAACACTTTAGTACAGTTTATTTTTCAGATCTCTGAATGTTAGATATCCATTTGTTTTTGTTTTCATTTTTATTTTAACAGTGTCTAATAGTTTTTAGTCCTTTACTTCTATTGTTAGGTTCATTCTCAGGTTTCTTTTCTTTTCCATATTGGAATTGATATTATTTTATTAAGTTTCTTAATTTTCTTTTTTCTCTATTTTTTGTAGATATGTAACCAATTCATGTATATTGAATTTATATTCAAGTGTGTACTAGATTCATTATTATTAGCAGATTCTTTTTGTGGTTTTTATGTATATTTTCATATCAGATAAATGTTAGCACTTCACTTGCTAAGAATTTGTGGAGGATTTTATTTTTATTTTATTTTATTTTAAGTATTTTATTATACCACCGTGAGATATACAAATAAAAAGATATACAATTAAAAAGGTCATGTTTGGGTTTTGGTCATACAGTGTTTCAGCACCCGTCCCTCCACCAGTGCCCATCTCCCACCACCAACATCCCCGTTCCCTCCCCTTCCCCAGCCCTGCTCCATGGCAGGTTCTTTATTTCTTTCCCTTTCTCTCTCTTTCTCTTTTCCTTCCCTTCCAGACTATGGATTACAGAACATACATTAAAAGGTTGTCATGTGTATCCTTTTGCCTCTATTCAATGCTCAGTTCTAGGTTGGCATTAGTACCCTCGACTATTATTAGCACCCTGTTGTGGAGGATTTTAAAGATTAATTTTATCAGAAATGATCAGAAATTTTAGTCTATAGTTTTTTTATTTTTTGTGCTGACATTTTCTGACATGAGATTAGATTGACATTGGTCTCAGAAAATGTTTCTGGACACATTCAGAGAATGTATTCTTGATTCTTTAAGTTATTTTTTTATCAGGATGGGAAATGGGTATTAATTAGCTTTTTGAAAGTTATGTGGAATTTAGCTGTAAAACCACCTGGGGATTTTTTAAAAATTATACCATGTAAGATATACAATTAAAAGGATGTTCATAATTGGGTCATGCTATACAGTATTCCAGAGCATCCCTCCACCAGAACCAAATTCCCACCACCTGTATCCCAAACATGCCCCCACCACCCAAACCCTGCCTGCCCCTATTGCAGGCACATTTTATTTCTCTGTCTATCTCTTGGTCTATGTCCCTGTATTTCTCTCTCTCTCTTCTGTTATACTTTGTGCTTGCCCTACGGATACTAGCAATGTATGGCGTCTCTATCTGAATATTTAATAGTGAGTTCTAGTGTGACATCGTAATTCCTTATTCCCCATAACCTCTCCAGTTTGTTGCAAATAGAATGA
The DNA here is from genome assembly GCA_021461705.1 of Cryptotis parvus. NCBI lineage: Eukaryota > Metazoa > Chordata > Mammalia > Eulipotyphla > Soricidae > Cryptotis > Cryptotis parvus. The sequence goes on along the minus strand of JAJIBD010006913.1, from coordinate 7,135 downwards.
TCATTGAAGTGTATAAATGAGAAAGATCCTGGGAAGGACCTGCTGCTAAATTATGTTAGAATCTAAGATTAAAGCGTGGCTGCTCTATAGCCGCACGCCTGCGCAGCTGTGGATCTGGGTGTCTGTCTTCCGGAGGTTGGTTGTGCTTGGCTGGAGCTCAGGGCCACACCCACCTACCGGGAGTCTGGGGAATGGGTGGAGGTGCCCAAATCCTTGCTCCGAGTCAAGCAGGCATGGCCACCTGCATCCTGAGCAAGCCCTGGGAGCTATCACCTGGGGAATTTTTAATTAAAAAATTGTTAAAAGTATATTAGCACCATGATCTTCAATACTGTTAGTGATAGAGTTGAATGCATATTATACCCTAGCACCATACCCTCCCTTAGAATATAGCCCTCTCAACCTATACCTTTCATCATGGTAAGCTCAGTCATGTAGACCAATTCTCATTTTCTGTTGCCTTTGGTCAATTCTTATTCCATTGCTATGTTTCTTTATCACTCTCCATATGAGGAAGGTCACTTGATCACTTGATCACTTGAATCCCGTTATTCATCGATTTGCTCGAGTGGGCACCAGTAACATTTCCATTGGACCTATCACGTGCCAATGTAGCCCAATGGCATCTGGTTGATTCAGGAATATGAAGAGCCTCAAACCGTTCCTTCAGGGTCTTAACAAGGAAGTCTGACCATCTTGTAGGTGGGCGGCCACGTGATCTTTTGACATCCCGTGGGATCCAGTCGATAGCGGCTCTAGTCCAGCGGTTGTCTCCAAATCGCATTACATGTCCAGCCCATCTGATTTTCGATGCCTTGGCAAACGAGACAGCGTCCTGATTCTGGAATAGTGACGGAGGTCAGAACTCCGGATTCCTTCACTCACTTGAGTGAGGCGTGATATTCCAAGCATAGCTCTTTCGATGCCTCTCTGGGAGCCCCCAATAGCATTCTCATCCTGCTTTCGTAGGGCCCAGGTCTCTGAGGCGTATGTTAATGCAGGGAGAATGGTGGAGTCAAAGAGATGTGCCCGGAGCCGGAGGTTCTTTGTCCTTTTAGCTATTTCTTCGATGCCTTTGAAGGCATTCCATGCCGCTCTCTTCCTCCTGCGCAGCTCAGGTTTTAGGTCGTTCATCATGTTGACTTCTCGACCTCGGTACTCATAACTGCTGCATTCAGAGATGTTTGTTCCATTGAGAGTGAATGGGGCCTCAGGAACTAGTTCATTTCTCATGAACGTAGTTTTCTTCAGATTCAGCTGTAGACCTATCTTTCCACATTCTCGGTCAAAGTCAGCCAGCATTTGTGCCGCTTGGCTAATGTTTGGTGTTATTAGAGCGATGTCATCAGCGAAGCTGAGGTGGTGTAATGAGGAAGGTCATTCTGTATCAATCCCTCTCCTTCTGCTTAATGTTACTCAGCATGATCCATCCATGCAGTTGAAAATTGTATGACCTTTTTTTCTTCTAGCCAAGTGGTAGTCAATTTCGTATTTGTACCAGTTCTTTACCCAGTCCTTGGACACTAGGGTTGTTTCTGGTTATTGTGAGCGATGCTAAAATGAACATAGGAACTGAATGAATGCCTTTTTTTTTTTTGACTAGAGTTATTGGACTCTTGTGGGTAGGTGCCAAAAACTGAAATTACTGGATCATATGGAAGCTCAATTACTAGTTTATGAGTTTCTTTTTAATTGTTTTACAAAGAGGAAGGGCCGGTTTATATTCCCACCTGCAGTATGAATAAGAGTTCCTTTCCCCCTTACATCCGAACCAGCACTAGTTATTTTTGTTCTTTGTGATGTGTCCCAGTCTTCTGGTATGAGATGATATCTCATCGTTTTCATTTGCATTTTCATGATGACAAATGATGCAGATAATTTTTATATAAAATTATAGTTTGGACACTCTATCCCTTCTTGATGATGTTTCTGTTTACATCTTTCCCCCATTTCTTTTGACTGGGTTGTTTGTTTTCTCCTTGTAAAATTCTACCCAGGCTTTATATATCTTGGATATGATTATTATTTTTTAGCTGAGGATGACAGATCCTGTGGTGCTCAGGATTTTCACCTGGATTTGTGCTCAGGGATCACTCTGGCTGGTTTAGGGTCTCTGTATGGTGCCAGGGATCCAAGCTGGATCTGCTGTGTACAAGCAGGCACCCTACATGCTGTACTGTCACTCTGGCCCTAATATGTCTTGGATATTAACCCTTTATCATATGAGGCAAATATTTTCTCTCAATCTGTGTCAACATTTCTTTTGTGGTAAAGAAGCTTCTTGGTTTGATGTAGTCACATTTGTCCGTCTTTCCTACTATTTGCTTGCCTAATGGCGTGGAATCATTGAAGATAATATTTAGCTTCTGTGTCAGGAACTGTTTTTTTTCTGATCAAATTTTTACAGCATTTTAATCTATGTCTTTAAAAATATCAGGTTTTTTATACAGTAATGGATTCAGGTATGATATCTATATCATTAATGCATTTAGATTTGGCTTTTATGTTAGAAAGGAGTTTGAACTAATGGGGTTATGCACTTAACAAAACTGTTTTTTTTTCTTTCTTTTTTCTTTTTTTTTTTGCTTTTTGGGTCACACCCGGCAATACTCAGTAGTTTCTCCTGGCTCTGCACTCAGGAATTACTCCTGGCGGTGCTCAGGGGACCATATGGGATGCCAGGGATCGAAACCGGGCCGACATGGGTCAGCCAGGTGCAAGGCAAATGCCCTACCCTCTGGGCTATCGCTCCGGCCCCAAAACTGTTTTTTTTTTCTAATATCATATGTTGAAGAGACTTTCCTTGCTCTACTTCATATTTCTTTATCTATATATGTGATTAATTTTCCACATTATTGAGTCTCTGTTTCTAGAATCTCAATTTTCTTTCATTGGTCTAAGAGTTTGTCCCTTTTCCAGTATCACACAATTTTTATGCATACAAAAATGTATTCAGGGGCCGGAGCGATAGTTCGGTGGGTAGGGCGTTTGCCTTGAATGCGGCTGGCCTATGCCGGCTTGGGTTCGATCCCCGGCATCCCATATGGTCCCCGAGCACCGCCAGGAGTGGTTTCTGAGTGCAGAGCCAGGTGGAAACCCCTGAGCATTGCCGGGTGGACCCAAAAAAAGCAAAAAAAAACAATGTATTCAGCCATATGAAGTAATGGTGTGATGCAACTTAAACTTTTTTAAAATGAAGAAATTTGGTTTCAGAGTAGAACAGCAGGAAAAATATTCGTGACTGACTCAGATTTTACCCCCCAATGCCATATATGGTCCCCGATGTAAGGAGTTATCCCAGAACACAGAACTAGTTGTAAGCCCAAAGCCAGCCAACTGTTGCCCCCAAATTGTATGTATTTAAGAGAAGATGGTTGCATCAACAATACATCAGTCTATTCATACAAAATAACCAAAGCAGAAATATTTAAAGACAGAGTACAATAAGTGACAAATTCTCAATACATCTTTTTTGACCATGGACCCATGTTCTGAATACAGCAGAACCTCTGATTATATTTCCCTAATAAATCAAGTCTCATTATATAAATAAGCTTCTTCACATATACCTTTTAAAATGAACTCCTTATTCCATCCTTCTTACCTGGGGCCATTAATGGTGTGAAATGTACACTGGTTAAGGGATGAGTATTGGAACATTGTATGACTGTCGGGGAATGCCGCCGGGATCCCCGACAGTGTCAGGACAGAGGTTGTCTTCTACCTCCGAGGACGCCGGGGAGAACAGATGAAAACTCACGAATCCGGTGCAGTTCCAAAAATGGCTTTTAATAGTACAAAAGCTCTTCCACAGCAATCCAATATAATGAACAAACTCTAGCTCTGGTCCGAACTTAGACCATACAAAGAGCCTAAGTCTCCCACCAAAGAGAGAGGATGTCACCCGAGCTGAGTCCTACCCAGAAGGAGCAAAAGGCCAAAGAGCAAAAGGCCAAAGCCAAAAGCCAAAAGCCACAGGAGCCAAAAGCTGAAGGCTGAGGAACCAAAAGGCAAAGGTGAAGGGGCCTCAAGTCAGCCCCTTATATACACCAAAGTAATCCGATTGGGAGGTTGTCATGCCAACAAAGAACCCTAAACAGTGTAGTGCCACACCCTATTGCAGGTATAAACAAAGGTTACACCAAGGACTAATCCCGAGATTATCTCTTATGTAAAACACTGGAGAGAGAGGGGGCTGATATAAAGTAATACATCTTAACTTCATGAGCTTCATGTAATCTAGATGGTACCCACAAGGTCCTTATTATTATCTGCACCAGTGTGATTCTGAGTATCTTGTTCTCATGTACTGAAACGTTCATACTCGCCTGCTTAGAGCAAACTAGTATGATCCTTCCTATAGTCTTCCTTTAGTCTCAGCGTAGCCAGGGTGGTAGTCGCCTGGTAAATTTTAACTGTCCCACGTTGGGTGCAGTGGGTATAAAGAAGAGCTGTGCCCAATCTAGAAAGCATAGAAGTCTTAGTAGATGTATAATCCAGAAGTTATTCAATCAAAGTGACTTCTGTAACTGCCACACCCTCTAGCAGTGTTTACATAGAAGAGAGATCTCATTAGAATGAACCTTGGCTTAAATAAGATTAAGCTGGGAGTGAGCAAAACAACAAAACTCCCAGATTAGCTAAACATGTCCTCCAACATATGACTAAACCAAAATCATGGAAAACTTTGTAACTATTTACAATAAGTCTCATGGTGAGACTTAAAAATTAATTTTGACCCATTTTATAATAAAGCCTCATTACAAATAAGCTTCTTAACAGAACCCTCTTCACTTTTCACACAATTTTGATCGCGCGGCTTTATAGCATAGTTTGAAATTGAGGATAGAGAAGATGCCTCTCATCTTTTTATTCCCTAAGACTACTTTAGCTATAGTGGGGGTAGGAGAAAGGATTATTGCTTTGTTTAAATTTCAACAGCATTTGATTAATATTTAAAATTTGTCAAAGGGTATTTTTTGGGTTTTTGGGACACACTTGGTATTGCTCAGGGGTTACTCCCTTCTTCATGCTCAGGGTTACTCCTGGCTCCACGCTCAGGAGTTATTCCTGGAAGTGCTCAGGATACCATATGGGATGCCAGGGATTGAACTCAGGTCAGTCCCTTGCAATGCAAACTCCCTACCTGTTGCAGGACACCTAAAAGCCTAGGCCTCTGCATCTGCCCTGGATTGCCTCCTGCCGGTCACTTCATGGATAGGGGGTAGTCTGAATGTGGCAGTCTTATCAGTATGCACTCTGTACTGGCTGGTATAAATATTCTCTCATTCTACCACAATCATCGTGGGACTAGCTAGATCTTACCAGCATATTTGCCTGGCCACGTTGGATCTCTAAGTAATTAGACCAGAGAGAAATGCTATTTGCCTCCAAGCAAGCAAGCATGGCTCCCTGATAACTCAAAGGCAACTAAAATACAAAACTACCGTGAAGTAGACGAGACTCTTGTGAAAGCTTGGAGAAATATTTAACTGGCATTAGTATTAGTCTTTGGTACAGAGACATGCCATCTCAGAAACCCCCTTCTCTACTCTATAAAGGCAATTCCAGGCAGATCTTGGCTCAAGATATTAGGTGAGGTGCTGGGAGAAATTACCTGAGGGCATTTGATCCTTCCTGCCAGGGGAAGTTACATTTAGCTTATAGCTTCCCCCAGCTCTGCTAGGAGGCTTTTAATTATCTCTGGGTCCTTGTAAACAACCAGATGGTCTCCTGAAGTTGCTACATTTCTATAAAGCTATTTTCCTGTTTTCATCTCTAGATAGCCCAGCCCAGAATGGGCTGGGCTGGGAGTTTAGGGGGGATTCCTAGCTCTAAAATAAGCTGCAAGAAGAAAGAAACTCTCTCTCTCCCCCTTTTGCCATTTCGGCTTCCCTTGGTATTTTGCTTCTCTGTCCTCTCCATTCTCTGTTGGGCCTCAACACGTGGTGGCAGCCATCTTGGCCTATACCTGGCTGGGGCCTAGCTGGGAACCCAGAGTCCGGAGGTTTTCCCTGCTCTTGGATTGTATATTGAATTCTGTGATAGTAAAGCCCTTTTTAAAACTGCATCGGATTCCTGAGTCTTCATCCATTCCCCGCCGGCTCGGAGGTAGAAAGGAACTTCGCTTCCCGACACTGTCGGGGACCCTGGCGGTACTCCCCGACACTCTACCCACTATACCATCTGCTGGCCCATAAATGTCAAGGGTATTTTTATAGGTAATGCACTGAATATGTACAATTCTTGAGAAAGATTGTCATGTTTGACTATTTATCCTTCTAATCAATGAACAGGGAAGTATTTAAATTTTCTTGGGTTCCCTTTTTATTTCTTTTAAGCAGTGCTTTACAGTTTTCTGTAAGTTTTGTAAGTTTTGTGTAAGTCTTTCATCTCTTTTTTTAAAAACTGATTTCCAGCTTCTATATATTCTGAGTCATGCTGGTGTAGGATTTAAAATTTTATTATGATTGAGTAGTATGATTGAGTAGTATTTCATTGCGGTTAGATACCAGAACTTCTTTATCTACTCATCTATTTTATGAACATGGATTGTTTTTAGATTTTGGCTGTTGTAGGTAGCATGATAGGTATGCATATATTTTTTCCAACATAGTGTTGGTAAATATAGGAAAAATTTCCCAAAGAAGTGAAATATTTAGGCAATGTAGCCATTTATTTTTAATAGTTTAGAGAAATCTCCACATTGTTTTTCCTAGAAACCGAACAAGTTGGCACCAATAGCAAACTCATCAAAAGTTATTCAATAGTAAGAAATGGGGTTTCTTTATCTCCCCCACTAGCATTTATATTTGGTGTTTTGTTTTCTTTGTTTGTTTTTTGGTAAAGGCTATTCTCCCTTGATGTGAAGTGGTATCTGTTATTTTGGTTTGCATTTCTGTGTTAATTAGTAATGAAAAACACTGTATATCTTCTTTAACTGAGCATCTATTCAGCTCTCCTTCCATTTTCATAGATATATAGGCACCTATTTTTTAATTTGTCTAGGTGATATTTAGGGCTTTAGAGTTGCAAATAACTATGGAAGTAGGAAGTAATATTCAAGGAGTTAGAGTTTAAAATGCTTACGGAGAAGTAGCAAGAGCATTTATAATTGTGTCTGTTTTACTAAATT
>JAJIBD010006912.1:0-59581 GCA_021461705.1 Cryptotis parvus | reverse complement strand
TATTTCATGTCAATGCATTGGAAAGAGTCAAAATAGGCAACATGACAATCCTAGCAAAATTTTATGCCTATATGTATGTATTTGGAAATATGTACATACTTCATATGCACATCTGAATATTCATATATGTGAATGTTGAAAGCAAAAAAAACATTTCAGATTCAATACAGTCCCTATAAATATGCCCACAACATTAAAAAATGACAACAACTTTCATCAAACTGTTAACATATATCAAGAGGAATTAAGGCCCCAGAATGATCAAATAAAACCTTGGAATAAATAAGATGATAGACTTCCTCTTCTCCAATTTCAAAGTACTAGAAAGTTGTAGTCATCAAAAAAGTGTGATATTGGATTCAGGATACATGCTGAAACCACTGAAACAGAGTAGAATATCCATAGACAGATTCTCATGTATATGAATAATTCATTTTTACAGGGAGCAAAGAGGATGAAGTGGAGCAAGGAAAGACTATTCAATAAATGGTGTTGGGAAAACTGGTCACCATATTTTTTTTTCAAAAAAGTAATGCAGTCCTCTTTTAACACCTCACACTGATGCAAAATCAAAATAAACGACCTCAGTATAGACCCAAATCCAATTACATAGAAGAAAACATAGGTCGAATACTCTTTGACTTTGACTCCAGTGTATCATCAATGACTGAAAGCCGCAGACCAAGCAAATAGAAGCAAACATAAACACATGAGACTGCATCAAGCTTCTCAAGCTCCTGCACTGCCATGAAAAATGACCAGAACAAACACCCCAATAGATTTGGAGAAAATATCTGCCTACTATTTAGATGACAAGTGTTAACACTTGATTTATATAAAACACTGTTGAAATTGAGAAAATAACTATCCCCATGAAAAAATGAGGGGAGATGGAAATGAAAATCAAACAATTTGACTTTGATGTGGCTAGTCCTCATTCACTGATGGAATGTCAACTGGCCCAACCTGAAGAGAAAGGCTATACCACTGAGAAATATCACATTAACCAGATGCCAACTATATGTAGGCTGATGGATCATGCTGTGATGAGCAGGTTAGGTTTGGTGGCACTCATGTCATTCTGGAGAGATATACAGGTTTTCAAAACCATTTGTGTTTCCTATGGTTGCTGTGGTCAGATCACATGAGCAGGCCACCAGTGCTGTTCGGATTGGAGCATTATTCAACCTCAAATCTGATGTCTGAGTTTAAATTGGAATTCACCACTCTTAGAGCTTATGTATGATGCCTGATCAGGAGAATTGATGTCTGAGTTCAGATTGGACTGCTCCACTCTTAGAGCTTGTGTATGATGCCCTGACATTGAAGCAAGGAACTCAGACATGCAAGGCAAACAGTTCTATCCTTGAACTACATTCTGGGTGTGAAGGTAAAACCTAGAAACTATCATCAGAGGTGAAATGTAGATTAAACAATTTTAGTAGATTAAACAATTTTCAGCTGGAGTCATAAAAATGAGCCAATTCTGCAATTACAAAGTGTTGAGGGATTCAAGTCAACCCCAGCATCCATGAACAAAGAAATAGAGATGAATTAGGTTTTACCAGAGAAGAGACTCACCACAGTATACGCCTTCCCCTCTGACTCAATTGATGATTCTATGATGCTGACCAGATTCTCAGCCATAAAATACAAGAGAATGGATGCAAGTGAATTCAAATAATAGAACAGATGACATCAGACTACTCTGAATTAAACAGGCAAGTGACCTAAGGAGAAGGCATAAAAATCCCAGAATATCCATGAAGAAATAAACGTACAATTCCTGTAATAAACCAACGTACGTTCCACAGGTAGAGAGAGTGTCCAAATACAGATGACTGGATGAATAAACTCTAGCACATTGCACAATGCAGTATTACTCTGCTGTAAGAGAAAGTGGAGTCAGGAATCTGCTGCTATATGGATGGAACTAGAGTGTATCATGCTGAGTGAGCAGGAAGGAGGGGCCAGGAGCTGGGCAGATGCTACAGCTGGTGTCACTCCCTGAGCACTGCCGGGGAGGAATTCCTGAGTGCAGAGCCAGGAATATATCCTGGCCAATGCTTAGTGTAGTGCTGCAATGTAGAAACAGCCCCTCCTACCCCTGAGAAAAAGGATCCACAGAGACAGCTGCAATGTTCCCTCTCATCTACAGAATATAAAGAATCAATGTTAGGGAATAATGAGTATACATAGGCAAAACAGCCAAGAGTTTGTTGTCAGTACAAAGCTTATCACATGAGGCGGGAGTTGATGGGCGAGAGGGACATTGAGCAATGGTGGACAGAGGCAGACGCTGGGGTAGAGCATCTGGTGTTAGGATATTTCATGTATGAAACAAATCCTGATGACATGTATGTAAACTACCATGGATTAAATTTTAAAATTTACTCACCGAGCTTGATGGAATTCTGCATTGTTTTAGCATTATGACTGAGATACAAAAACAGTCCACAGAGTGGGAACTAATATTCACCCAATACCCATCTGATAAAGGGTTAATATCCAGGATATATCAGGCACTGGTAGAACTTTACAAGAAGAAAACAGCCAACCCATCAAGAAATGGGGGAGAAGAAATGAACAGAAACTTTGACAAAGAAGATATTCAAATGGCCAAAAACATGAAAAAAATGCTCATCATCATTAATCATCGCAGAGATGAAAATCAAAACAACAATGAGATATCATCTCACACCACAGAGACTGGCGCATATCCAAAAGAGCAAGAACAACAAGTGCTGGTGTGGATGCGGATGAAAAGGGGACTCTCATCCATTGTTGGTGGAAATGTGGACTGATACAGCCTTTTTGGAAAACAATATGGACATTTCTCCAAAGACTAAAAATTGAGTTCCCTTTTGACCAGGCCATACCACTCCTGAGAATATACCCTTACAGGCCAAAAACACGCAGCAGAAATATCATCTGAACTTTTATTTTCATAGAAGCAGTATTCACAATAGCCAGAATCTGGAAACAACCAGAATGCCCGAGAACTGATTACTGGATAAAGAAACTGTGGTTCATCTACACAATGGAATACTACACAGCAGTTAGAAAACATGAAGTTATGAAATTTTTTCTACAAATGGATGGTCATGGAGAGGATCATACTGAGTGAAATTAGCCAGAGGGAAAAAGACCAGATATAGAATGACTGCATTTATTTGCGGGACATAAAAAAAAGCATGATACCAATATCCAAGGCCAGACAAAATATGGATAAGGAGGTCTTGTCAGTGGGTAGAACCTACTGCAAATGTGTGGGAGTCAGTTTAGGCAGGACAGGGAAGGGAACAGTGTGCTAATAATTGTTGGAAATGATAGTGCCAGCCTAGAACTGAGCATTGAACAATGGCAATGATATATACATGATAACCTCTAACTGTATATATTGCAAGTCACAGTGTGTAAAAGAATGGAGCGAGAGAGAGAGAGAGAGAGAGAGAGAGAGAGAGAGTGAAAATTGCCTGCCATACACGCAGGCTGGAGGAGGGGGAAATCATGGGACATTGGTGGAGGGAAATGGGCACTGGTAGAGGGATGGGTGCTGGAACACTGTATGACTAAAACCCAAATACGAACACTTTTGTAACTGTATATCTCACGGTGGTATAATAAAAAATTTAAAAAAATAAATAAATTAAAAAATTTAAATAATACACTATATGAAATCTGTATGAAAACTATGAAAAACTCAGTGAAACCCATGAACTCTGAAAATTTATGGTAGCTAAAAATAGCTATCATAAATCTAGGAGTATCTAGGAATGCTAAAACAATTGAATTTACCACATCTAAGACAAAAAACTAACTAAAGCTTCACAAGGTAACTAGATACTCTGAATAAGACCCTATCAATGTAACAAATGCAAATAATAATTAATGTACACCCCCAAAATCATTATATGCCCAGGTGATTTCACCTGAATTTACCACTAAATTCTACAAAGTAAAAATATAGTCTTAGCATATAACCTACTTATCTCATATGTACTTAGTGGAGCTGAATAAATATGACAGAAAAAAATTACCCAGGATTCCTATAACTGCTTTATTAGTACTCGCTGAACAATTAATGGCTTATAACTTTCAAAGGGTAATAAACAATTTCTGAAGGCATAAAATAAACTAATATCTCAAAATACAGTTGATCCCTCTAGACTAAACAGTCATCGATGAAGGTTAAATATATGTGATTAAGGGGATATATATTGTCCTGTTAGGGGAAGTCCAGTATTATGTGAATCAGGCAACGAGTGTATTCTTTAAGACAGTCTAATAAAGGACATATGACAACACACAATTATTAATTTTCACTACCATACAATTCATACCATACAAATCATGCGGTCAGTCATTCTCAACATTCAGACTCCATTATTCCTCAGAGCTCCATCCAAGAGAAAACCTGATCTTTCCCCTATAAGTTTCATCAGTAAATGCTCGAGATGAGAGCCTTCTACTGATAGTATACGACCTACACTGTAGAGCCTGGCAAGATACCTGTGTTTTATTTATTTGTTATGCCAAAAACTAGTCACAATTATGGATCTTAATTCCTTAACCTGAAGAATGGTTGAGACTCTTCCTGTCCCTGGAGCAAGCAGATGCCCTTGGGCTACACTTGCTTGCGACAGGACGATATGGAGATGTTACTCGTGCCCACTCGAGCAAATCCATGAACTACGGGAAGACAGTGATACAGTGATACCATACAATTCCTAGAATTAATATTCCTGCCAATGGAGGAATTAATTATGTATAATTTTGTATCTCTTACAAATATATAACAGGATTTGTGTGCAGGGGATATTTGTTAATATGGCAATATTCTCTATAGCTCCACTGTTATTTAATCAAATGTATGTCTTAATCTCAGTCTGTTAATTTTACAGAGAGCATATGGCATGCCCCACCTGAGAAAAACTACAATTCTTCTGCTGATGTTTAACAGAGGCTGATCTCAAACCTGAACTTCTTATAATCAACCATTCACAGTGACCCAACTTGAGTTTCAGTTGCATTTTTATATATCTTGTCAAAGTGCTGATGTTTAAACAAGTCAAAGAATTTCTTCACATATTCAAAAACAGTGCTCTGATTTCATATTTCTGCTAAAGTATGGGAGTCTAAATGCACCAAATAACTCTTGGATAATTAAAAAATGAGAATTCACATACCTGGTACAGAATGGATTTTTTGCTCAAAATGGCCTTTAGTGTCATCTCTCCAAGTAAGTTTTCCTACAGAATATGATGCCTCAGAGCCAATCTCTGCATATATGATTTCGACTGAAATGCATTACAATACAAAAAAAATAATTGCCTCATATCCTTAGAATACCACAGAAAATGTATTAATGATTTGTTCATGCATGAAATTTTTATTCTTTGAACAGAAAACTGGAGAATATTTTAGTAACTCACAGAGAGTCACTCACAGAAAGACTCACAGACATGGGGCAGAGCTGCTGCCGGCTCTCCCTGTGCCCAGCCACTCACAAGGCACCCGGGAGGGATGGTGGGTTCTAGCCCTGGCCCTACCACCCCAGCAGAGCCTCACAAGAAGTCAAATGACCCCCCCACCCACATACACACACACACACTCCATGAGGACTGCCATGTTCCACATCCAGACTTCCCTCTCGTCAGAACTCCACCCAGCAGAAGAGCCTATCACAGCGGCGGCTTGTGGCCACGTGGTTCATCAATAAATGCTGGAGATCAGAGGTGACTACAAGAGTATGCCACCCGCACGGCAGAGCTGGCAAGCTATCCATGTCGTATTTGATATGCCAAATACCAGTAACAATTATAGACCTCATTCCCATGACCTGATGGAATGGTTTGAGGCTCTTTATGTTCCTGGAGCAAGCAGATGCCCTTGGGCTCTGCTAGCATGAGACAGGACATATGGAGATGTTACTGGTGCCCGCTCGAGCAAATCGATGATGAACATGAAGACAGTGATACAGTGATTTTAGTAACACTTAGAATGACAAATTCTATTTAAGGTCAATTGTGTACAAAATCGTAAATGTTCCAACTCATAGAAACAGATCTTTGTAGGGTGGTTTCTTTAGGCTATGGGAAAGAGTGAAAAACAAACTTGTTCAAAAACAACTTCTCCTATTAAGCAAAAATATCACTGTATCACTGTATCACTGTCTTCCCATTCATCATCGATTTGCTCGAGCGGGCACCAGTAACATCTCCATATGTCCTGTCTCATGCAAGTAGAGCCCAAGGGCACCTGCTTGCTCCAGGAACATAAAGAGCCTCAAACCATTCCATCACGTCATGGGAATGAGGTCTATAATTGTTACTGGTATTTGGCATATCAAATACGACACGGGTAGCTTGCGAGGCTCTGCCGTGCAGGTAGCATACTCTAAGCCAGAGTGATAACCCAGCGGGTAGGGCATTTGCCTTGAACACGGGGCGGCCTGTGCCGGCCTAGGTTCGATCCCTGGCAGCCCATATGGTCCCCGAGCACCGCCAGGAGTGATTCCTGAGTGCAGAGCCAGGAGTAGCCCCTGAGCATTGCAGGTATGACCCAAAAAAAGCAAAAAAAAAAAAAAAAAGCAAAATATAATTTCTGCAATTGCCTTCCCACATAGACTCTGTCATTAAGGACCTGTACAGTTACAATTTTATGGAGGGGATACAGGTGAAGGGACCTTAGCACAAGTGTGGGGGAAGCCCATAGGTGAATCTGTGTGTACCGCTTTGCTTAGACATGACATATAGAAAGGCTGAGAGCAAGGAGACGGAGTCTGCAGGAGACTTGGAGTCAGAGATGAGTCCACATTCCTACCCATGTTTTCCCTGTGTGTTTAACTGTGTTTAAACTGTGCTAAGAGGCACAGTTTGTCTTATGCAAAGCACTGTGGTGGGCCTGGGGAGATCCACACAGGAGTCCCCGAGCATCTCCACATCGCCAGTTCACTCCATGCTCCAGGTCTGTTTGCTTCCCAAAGAGACTCAGGACTGAGGACATTGCAAAACAAGGATCACATGAGATTCCTGTCATATGAGCAGTTCCTCCACAATCCTCCCATACTGATCATGATCACTGTGTTTTATTTATTTATTTATTTATTTATTTATTTATTTATTTATTTATTTATTTATTTATTTATTTGCTTTTTGGGTCACACCCGCAATGCTCAGGGGTCTCTCCTGGCTCTGCACTCAGGAATTACTCCTGGCGGTGCTCGGGGGACCATATGGGATGCCGGGGATTGAACCCGGGCCGGCATGGGCGGCTGCAAGGCAAACGCCCCTACCCGCTGGACTATCTCTCCGGCCCCTGTGATCACTGTGTTTTAGATCTACCTTGCTACTCACATGGTACACACATGACACAGGATGTTGGGGTGTGTATGTGAATACCTGGGCATAATAGGAATTTCTCTTTGTTTTCTCTATTAAGCTAGTATATTTTATGAGATGGGGTCAATAAATCATTCAAATTCTCCCACACTGTTATGTGCATGGAGAAGTCATTTCTGGGTGCTTTGGGCAATGATACTGGGGTCAATGTTCTGGATGTACCGCTAGGCAGAAGAAGAAACAGCTTACTCATATAATTTCCTCCTTATTGTTAGAATACCATCACTGTATCACTGTCTGTCTTCCCGTTGTTCATCGATTTGCTCGAGCGGGCCCCAGTAACATCTCCATATGTCCTGTCTCATGCTAGTAGAGCCTAAGGGCATCTGCTTGCTCCAGGAACATAAAAGAGCCACAATCCATTCCGGGAATGAGTTCTATAATTGTTACTGGTATTTAGCATATCAAATACAACACGGGTAGCTTGCCAGGCTCTGCCGTGCAGGTAGCATACTCTTGCAGTCATCTCTAAGTCCAGCATTTAATGATGAACTGCACAGCCGCTTGCAGCCGCGCGAGCCGGACTGTAATAGGCTGGTCTGCTGGGTGGAGTTCTGACGAGAGAGAGTCCGATGTGGAAAATGGAGGCCCCTCATGGAGGGGGGGGTCGTCTGGCTTGTTGCAAGGCTCTGCTGGGCTGGCAGGCCAGGGCTAGAACCCGCCATCTCTCCTGGGCTCCTTGTTAGCGGCTGGGCACAGGGAGCGAAGTAGCAGCTCTGCCCCATGTCTGTCTCTGGATCAGCATACCTGGGCCGGATTAAAAAAAGAGTGCAGCAGGGTGGATTTCGATGAGCCGGACTGTGATAGGCTGGTCTGCTGGGTGGAGTTCTGACGACAGAGAAGTCCGATGTGGAAAATGGAGGCCCTCATGGAGTGGGGGGGTCGTCTGGCTTGTTGCAAGGCTCTGCTGGGCTGGCGGGCCAGGGCTAGAACCCGCCATCTCTCCTGGGCTCCTTGTGAGCGGCTGGGCACAGGGAGAGGCAAGTAGCAGCTCTGCCCCATGTCTGTCTCTCACCTCACAGTTGTATAATAAAATATTTAAAAAATAAAAAATAAAAAGTGAAAAGAAAAGAAAATGGTGGCTATTGTGATTGTCCAGACGCCACGGCACATCAGAGCCCGCCCAGAAGAGAAGATGATCTCAAGACAAAATTAACAAAGTAGCCAAGTTCAAGCCCAGGTAGGCAGCCCTTGGAGGTGGGAGTCACCGGGCATTCGTGAGATGGAGATGGGGCCACCCCTTCCCGGCTCTGATTTGCCCCAGAGGCCCGGTGGCAACATCCACAAATTGCCCCAGGGCAACTGGCCATAGCATCCAGAGACTCCGACACAACAGGGAGAGCTGACACCCAGCTCTCCCCAGCTCAACTGCCCATGAGGCTCCTGAAAGGAAAGATAGGTTTTGGGAGTGGGCCCATCACCTCTGTGGGGCCTCGGAAGCAGTCGGATGAGACTAGCTCAATACCATAGAAAATGTAAGAATGATTTTTCACAATTGACTTTTATTCTTTAACCAAGGAAGTAAGTGCTACTTTTTTGACAATATGAAAGCACCTGGAGACAATTCTCATGTGAAATACAAGTTACACTCAGACAACTCTGTCTGAGGTCGATTTTATGTGATCTCTTACATTTCCCAACTGGAAAAAAGCAGCTCTTAATTTGCTGTTTTATTTGTTCTGCAGGAAGGATAACACAAAAGCATGCTCAAACCTCAAGTCTTCTGTTATGCAAGATAATTAATTTCTGAAGTTGCCTTACCACATGGGCTTGATCATTGAAGGACCTGTATGGTTAACATTTCCTGAAGGGGATCCATGATAAGTGACCTGATCACAATAGTGGGGGCAAAGCTCTGCTCCCCTGCTCCTATCCCACCAGATTCAGGGTGATGCCAGGAACTAAATCCAATGAGTGGTTCTAGATGGCTTCTCTACACTGATTTATCACATTCTGAATGGTTCCAGAATACTTACGATTCTCCTCTGATGGCACCTGCAATTACAGAGAAAAAACAACAATGATACATCACTTCGATCCTAGTTGCACAGGAGGCTGCTTCTGTAAAGACCCTACCTGACAAAAAATGAGTAAACACACTGCACAACCCTGAGAATTCAAGAGTTCTAGAGACACACACACATATCTATCAACACGCACACACATATCTAACAACACCCACACGCACACACACATATATCTATGTATATGTACACATATGTAGAAGACAGAAGTCTTTCTCAGAGAATGAATGTCTAAACTTGTGCTTGAAATGTAAAAATTCATCAGTTTCAAAGCAAATGTTTAGATTGAGAAAAGGGTTCCTAGAACACAGAAAATAACCTATTTCCAATTATGATTTTCTTGTTGAATAAGTATCAGTGGGCTACATTCTCTCTCATTTTCCCAAGAGTAGCCAATATTTCTAACATACAGCATTATTTTTATGTAAAGCATTTTTTATATCTTCACTTTGCTTAAAATTACTCTACGAAGCAATATCTCTGTCTCAAAGAAAGGTGACTTACAATATCTGGTGATGAATCATCTGAGATGGCTTTCCTACTTGCGATTGTGTCCTTGTCTTCAACACCATCTTGCAGCATACAAAGTAAGAGTTAGGAGAGTGAGCAGCTTCTTTACGAATAACTTAGGGAGCTACTCTGGGTGTAACAGAGAACTAGAGCGGACGTGATAGGGTTGCAGAAACACATTGGGCTTCCATTGTTGCATCATCCAACAGTACCACATTGGAAGAAATAAAGGAAACATTGAAATGGCCACATTGTGTTTTAGAGAAAAGCAACCAAGCAACATAAATTATCAAAGTACAAATGAGTTAAGTGTTCCTTATAAGTAGAGGTTATATAGAGTTTTGCACTTGGTTGCGGCTTACTTTGAGGACTTGATTCAATTCTAAAACCAAGTGAAATTCAGGCATTCACAACCTATGATTTTTTTTTTTTAAAACTGTTGATCAAGAATCACTGAAATGTGAGGCTGGAGCGATAGCCCAGCGGGGTAGGGCGTTTGCCTTGCACGCAGCCGGCCCATGCCAGCCAGGGTTCGATCCCGGCATCCCATATGGTCCCCGAGCACCGCCAGGAGTAATTCCTGAGTGCAGAGCCAGGAGTAACCCCTGAGCATTGCTGGGTGTGACCCAAAAAGAAAAAAAAGAATCACTGAAATGATCTGAATAGATTAAGTGCTGTATGAAAGTCAGCATCAAAACTAGAGAAGGCAAAGTTGCAACAGGGAAGCTTCATGTGGGGAGTGCTGGCCTACTCATCGTAACCACAAAGAAGCGCTCCTCATTCTGAAACTCATCATTTTAACACATAACTATTAAGTTCTTAACTGCACTACATAATATGTTCCGATATCATATCATATCTGAATGATAGCCATCGATAGCTGCAGGATATGCGATGGACAGATCATTTCATGTCTTAAAAAGGTACTGTGAGTGGAGTTGTCGGCGCATGATATTTCAACACCAAAATCATCACCAGTGTCATCGTCCTCCCCCAGTGTTTGTATACTCAGCCCCCACCACCCGCCTGCCACCTGAGAGGCACATTACAAGGTTTGGTGGTTGCAACTTAGATCTCATGATTTTGTTGCTTTTGACTCTGCGCTTTTGGATATAACAGCTATACCACTCTGCTCCATCATCAGAATAACCGAACCCATGACCCCAGTACCCTCACTAAAAGGAATGCTCTAAATAAATACAAATTGTGGAAATTACCTTTGTAAAACATCTGGGGAAAAGATCTAGGAGAAAAATATCTATATATCACAATTTGAACAGCATAAGACAAATTAAGGAGAATATAAAAGAGAAGGAAAAATAGCTAGCACAACATCGATAACATCTTTGAGAACCTACCTCCTTTGAAACAAGAGCAACAGCTACCCATCTTGGGAAACAAATGTGAGATATGTTAGCCATAACTCTTTAACTTGCTCACTAACTGTGTGCACAGATGTTCACTGTGTCACAGCTGGAATTTGAGCTATAATTATTGCATCATAAACATCATAGAGCATCATGGAAATATCAGTCTTTCTTCGTCACATACGGTCTTACTGCAGCTTCCCATGAAAAAATTTATTTTTACGATCAAGGGGCTACCTAAAAACCAATGTGTTGTTGCAAAGATTGAATCACAACCCACCTTTCTAAAACCTGATGTTAATATCAATGTGTATGGACGGAATATATGTAATCCCTGCAGTCATCACATTTTCAGTGTCTCATGAAAGGAAAAAATATATTTAGAGAAAAGAATTCCCTTTTATTTGTTCAGAGCATTATTCATACTTTTCTCCCATCTTTAGTGGCTAAAGAGGTTTTAACACATATCCCCAGAAATCTTATTTTACTGAACTTGGATGGTACTAGAGAACATCATGTTAAGTGGAATAAGTAGTTGGAGCACAGATATTGAATGATCTCACTCATCTGTGCCACATAGAGAAAGAAAACAAGGGAGTAGATAATATACATAGTAATATATGAACAGTAAAATATAAACTTGGCCTTGGTGTGGAAAACTCAGATTACCAAGCAATGTGGAGCACTGTGGGCATGGTGGGAAATGAAAACTAGATTAGAGGGAACACAGTGCTGGAGGGTATTGTAGACCTAGGTACTGGTGAGGTACAGTTGCTTTGTGAAACTAACTGGCTTTCTGAACTGTAAGAAACAAAATTTCACCCATCCTGAGTCTCCAGGCATTTCTAGGACAATTTGAATATTCATTGCCCAAGTGACAGTGTTTATATCAATTTAAATTTCACAACTATATTTGTTTCTTTCAGTCTATTGGTATCATGGTATACAGTCTTATTTGATCGAGACTGTTATCTGCTTTTTCTTGGGAGCAAATGTGATGCATACTTGAATATTTCTCAGTCTTTCTAATAACTGAGTCAGTCTACGGCCATACCACCCTGACAGCGCCCGATCTCGTCTAATAACTGAGTCATTCTTGACACTGTGTAGTTAAAATTCTGGTTACACTGAATAATCTTTAGATGGGAATTGACCACCATGAAGTTTTTACCAGTGCATTTCTGGAAGGTTGGAGTGTTATGCAATTTTTTGGAGAATATTTCTTTTCAACCTAGTGTGTTTTTCACTGACTTCCCAATCTATAGACTAGGATGAGTGTTCTCACTTACATGTTGACACTTAACTTGATATTATTTTGACTGCAGCATGACAATTACTGTTAAAATCAGAAACTTCCAGTCCACAGTGCAAAGAAAATGCAAATATCCAAGGAAATCAGAATCTATGGAACACAGTAAAAGCTGTAGTAAGAAGGAAATTTATAGTTATGCACATCTTCATTTTATTTTATTTATTTATTTTTTTTTCTTTTGGGTCACCGCGCATGCTCAGGGGTTCTCCTGGCTCTGCACTCAGGAATCACTCTGGCGGTGCTCGGGGGACCATATGGGATGCGGGGATCGACCCAGCCGGCGGGCGGCTGGTGCAAGGCAACGCCCTACCCGCTGGGCTCTCGCTCCGCCCCCCCATCTTCATTTAAAAAGAAGGAAAAAGCCCTAATCAACAACTTATACGTGTACCTCTGAAAAATCTGAAGAAGGAATAGCAAATGAACCCCAAAATGCATAGAAGGAGGGAAATAGTAAAAAAGATAATAGAAATCAACAGTGTCTCTCTCTTCCTCCAACCCCCCCCCCCCCCACCTTATTACCCTTGTGCTGTGATATCTTTCTAGGTCCCGTGGACTAAAGAAACTGCCGCCCACCTCCCGAACCCAGGACATGCCCCACACCCAGCCTCTTTGGTCATTTGGGTGCTTCAAGATCTCCTACCATCTTCCTGTCCCATGACCTCTTTGCCGTGACCTCTTTCTGGGTTCTCTGGAACGATACAGTTGCCACTCAAATTTGATCCCCAAACTGCGCTATGTGTCCAAGTGATGTTGCCACTCTTTCCACGCCATCGATTTTACAGTTTGTAAGTTTTCATAGCTTGCCTAAACTACCTACATAATAACCCTCTACTCAAAGGAGAATAATACTAACTTCATGACCCTGAAGGAGCATCCTAAGGATACAGAAATGGTTAGAGTAACATATTACCATGAATAACTGCATGTTGAAAAACACCAAAATACTGTATTTCAGATCATTTGGAATCTAAACTCAATTCATAGAAACACCCTCAAGTCTTTTAATAACTATGGGGAAATGAACTGATTTGCTGTCTACAAGAAACACAGCTAAATTCACAGGACAGAGGGAGAAAATAATAATACAAGCCAATGGAAGACATAAAAGTTCCAGGACAGCCAGACTTAGAATAAATAGCATTTAACATAGAAAAAGTAATTAGAGACAGTGATTGAAGATCAAGACATGCTGTGACCAACATATATGCATCAAATGATGTGTCCACAGAGTACATAACGCCCACTAGCCTGAAGAAACACATTGACGGAAACACAATAGTAGTGGGAGACTTCATCACAGCATCCTCACCACCGGGCAGATCAACCACATGGATTATCAGTAAAGAGACTCGAACCCTAAATGAAGAGCTAAAATCATTGGGTTGTTGGACTTAACCAGGGCTCTTCACCCCCCCAAAAATGCTAGGCATTCTTCTATGGTACACTGGAGCTTTCTCTATGCTGGAGCACACATTAGGGCATGACTCTACCCTACTCTCACATACATTTATAAGCACAGAAATTGTGCAAAAGTATCTTCTCAGACCGTAATGACATTAAAGTAGAAATTAAACACAGGAAGATGATGTGGGGAAACTTCCAACACTTGGAAGTGGAACAAAACATTGCTAAAAATGATGGGATCAAAGGGGAAATCAAGGAATAAAGAAATTCCTGAAATGAATGACAAAGAAAATAGATGCTCCTAGAAACTATGGAATACTGTGAAAGCCATTCTATGGGGAAAATTCAGAGCAATGTAGGCTGACAAAGAAAAAAAAAGTCCAAATTAACAGTCTAACTATAGGTCTCAAAACTCTGGAGAAGGAATAGCAAATAAACCCAAAAAAGTAGTAGAAGGAGGGAAATAGTAAAATGAGAGCAGAGATCACCGACATCAAAACCAGTATCACTGTATCACTGTCTTCCCGTTCATCATCGATTTGCTCGAGCGGGCACCAGTAACATCTCCATATGACCTGTCTCATGCAAGTAGAGCCCAAGGGCACCTGCTTGCTCCAGGAACATAAAGAGCCTCAAACCATTCCATCAGGTCATGGGAATGAGGTCTATAATTGTTACTGGTATCTGGCATATCAAATATGACACGGGTAGCTTGCCAGGCTCTGCCGTGAAGGTAGCATACTCTTGTAGTCATCTCAAAATCCAGCATTTATTGATGAACCACGTGGCCACAAGCCGCACTGTGATAGGCTCTTCTGCTGGGTGGAGTTCTGTCAAGAGGGAAGTCCGGATGTGGAAAATGGAGGTCCTCATGGAGTGGGGGTCATCTGGCTTGTTGTGGGGTAATCTGGCTTGTTGTGAGGCTCTGCTGGGGTGGCAGGGCCAGGGCTAGAACCTGCCATCCCTCCCGGGCACCTCATGAGCGGCTGGGCACAGTGAGAGCCAGTAGCAGCTCTGCCCCATGTCTGTCTCAAAACCAGTATAGCAGTTCAAAATAAAAATGAAATTAGGAGCTGGTTCTTTGAAAGAATGAACAAGATAGATAATTCTTTACCTAGACACATGAGGGGGAAAAAGGAGAAAATCTCCAAAAAAAAAAAAATCAGACAGAAAGGGGGAGAAACTCCAATGGCTTATTCAGAAATTCAAATAAAATGAGAAGTTACCATGAATGACCTGATACTCTTCAACTTAGAAGAAATGGATGGCTACTTAGAGTTATGGAATCTCTCAAAACTGAATGATGAGAAAGCAGAGTGTTGAAACAGGCCAATTCCAAGTAAGGAAATTGAAATAGTAGTAAGACCTTACTCAAAAACAAAATTCAAGCTCCAGGTGGTTTTATGGTAAGTTCTATCAAACCATCAGAAATTTACTGTCTTTACTTGTTAACCCTTTCCAAATTTTGAAGGTACAGGACTCCTTACCAACACCTTCTACGAAGCTAACATCACACAAATATCCAAAGCAGTCACTTCCAGAAAAGAAAAATTCAGTCCAATTTGCCTGATGAACACCTATACAAAAATACTTAAAGAAATTTAAGTTAGCTGAATCCAACAAGGCATCAAAAAATCATATACTTGACCAAACGGAATTAACCCCAGTGATGTAAGGACAATGCAGTATATGCAAACCCATTAACATAATGCAAAAGTAAAGCTATGTGCCAACATTAGTAAGAATTTAGGCGCATTTAGGAGAGAGAAAAATCTTATATCAATTCATGGAAAGAAACATTTTGACAAGTTCTGACATCCAACTGTGATTTTAAAAATAAAAAACTTTCAACAGAATAGGACTGGGAAGAATCTTCCTCAATATACTAATGGTAATCAATAACAAGTCCACAGGCAGTATCATTCTTGGTCCCTCTAATAAATCATTACAAAGATGTTCATGACTGGGTTTCTGTCATACAGCGTTCCAACATCCATCCCTCTACCAATGCACATTTACCAGCAACAGTATCCCCAATTTCCTTCCTACTACCCACCACCTCTCCCTCACAACCTGTCTCTATGGCAGACACTTCTCTATCTCTCTCTTTCTTTCACTCACTTTTTCTTTCTCCTTTTGAGCATTGTGGTTTGCAAAACAGTCACTGAAAGGTTATCATGTATGTCTGTTTACTACTTTCAACACTCAGTTTGAGTCCAGCGTGACAATTTCCAACTATTATTTTCATACTGGTCCCTTCTCTAAGTTACCTACCCTCCCTCCTCCCCACACTCTTGTGGTAGATTCCAACTATTGACCAGTCCTCATGGCCTTTGTTTTCGCTGGCTTTGGATATTAGTCTCATACTATTCTTTATACCCCACAAATGAGTGAAATCATTCTTATCTGTCCTTCTCCTGACTCATTTCACTCAGCATGATACTCTCCATTTCTATCCATTTATAGGCAAATTTCATGGCTTCATTTTTCCTAATAAATGCAGAGTATTCCATCATGTAAATGTAACATAGTTTTCTTCCAGGTACCTTATGGATTCAGGTCTGATGTTCAAGTCTTTAATGAATTTCGATCTGACTTTTTGATAGCTATCTGAGTTCACTTTTTTTCTGTGTATCTGTTCTGTTTCCCAGCACCACTTGTTAAAGAGACTTTCCTTGCTCTACTCATATGTTTTGCTCCCTTATTAAAAATAAGTGATCATATATTTGAGGTATGTGTCAGAATATTCATGCTATTTCATTATTCTACATGTCTGTCTTTATTTCAAAATTATGCTGTTTTAGTTACTACTGTTTTGTAGTACAGTTGCAGTTGGTCAAGGCTCTGTTTCCCATCTTCATTTTCCCAAGGACCACTTTAGCTATTCATGGGGGATTGGGGGGAGTTTTATTTTTAAATATTTTATTATACCACCGTGAGATATACAATTACAAAGATGTTCATAAGATGTTCATATTTGGGTATCGGTCATACAGTGTTCCAGCACCAGTGCCCATTTCCCACCACCAATGTCCTCGATTCCCTCCCCCCTCCCTAGACTGCCTCTATGGCAGGTTCTTTATTTCTTTATCTTTCTCTCTGTCTCTTTCTCTTTTCCTTCCCTTTCACATTGTAGATTACAACACATACATTAAGAGGTTGTCATGTGTATCTTTTGCCTGTATTTAATGCTCAGTTCTAGGTTGGTATTAGCATTTTCGACAATTATTAGCATACTTCCATTCTCTGTCTTACCTAGCCTCTGACTGGGGAGTTATTTTTTCCATACAAATTTCAGGAGTGTTTGATAATTTCATTGAAAAATGTCATGGGTATCCTTACACATTGGATCTGTGTAATGCTTTGGGGAGTATTGTCATTTTGACCATGTTGACCACTTGACCACTTGACTTCCCGTAGATCATCGATTACTCGAGCGGGCACCAGTAACATCTCAACATGTCCTGTCACATGCGAGATAGCCCAAGGGCATCTGCCCACTCCAGGAACATGAAGAGCCTCAAACCATTCCATCAAGTCATGGGAATGAGGTCTATAATTGTCACTGGTATTTGGCATATCAAATATGACACAGGAAGCTTGCCAGGCTCTGCCATGCGGGTAGGGTAATCTAGTCACCTCAAGACTCAAGAGCAGGAGCCGGAGCGATAGCCCAGGGGTAGGGCGTTTGCCTTGCACGCGGCCGGCCCATGCCGGCCTGGGTTTGATCCCCGGCATCCCATATGGTCCCCCG
This sequence comes from Cryptotis parvus, assembly GCA_021461705.1. Classification (NCBI taxonomy): domain Eukaryota; kingdom Metazoa; phylum Chordata; class Mammalia; order Eulipotyphla; family Soricidae; genus Cryptotis; species Cryptotis parvus. The sequence continues at coordinate 41,807 of JAJIBD010006912.1, read as the reverse complement.
AGCACCGCCAGGAGTAATTCCTGAGTGCAGAGCCAGGAGTAACCCCTGAGCATTGCTGGGTGTGACCCAAAAAGCAAAAAAAAAAAAAAAAAAAAAAGACTCAAGAGCAGTTATTTTGATGAATTAAGCCCAAATAAAAAATTTTTTTTAAACTCCAAGTACCACTATAGTAACAGCAATGGCATGCAGATCAATAGATGAATTGGAGTTTGAAGAAATGGCAGGACAGGAAAAAGAAGGCATGAGAAGAAGGGACAAAAGTTGAGCTGGGGGCGATAAATCTTCCCAGTGACTCTCGCAACACCCATCTAAGTCTGAACAGGGACCTTTGCTGAAGTTAAAGGAGCAAATGACAAAACGAACCAAGAAGAATGTCTTCTATGACTGTGAGCTACTTTACATTTGTAAGGGGGGGTAGTGGAGAGATAGCACAGCAGGGAGGGTATTTGCCTTGCATGCGGCACACCCAGGTTCGATCCCCTCACATCCCATATGGTCCCCAAGCACCGCCAGGAGTAATTCCTGAGTGCAGAGCCTGGAGTAACCCCTGAGTATCGACGGGTGTGACCCAAAAAGCAAAATAAAATAATGAATGAATGAATGAATGAATGAACGAATGAAGAATGAATGAATGAGTTTGTAAAGAGCAGAAAGGATGCACAAATGGAACTGGGACATGTGCTTTCCAAAGAAAATTATTCAAACAGGTCATTACAACAAACTACACACAGGGAAAGAATTGCAGGCAAATAAATGAATGTAGAAAAGAGACTTTATAACCTGAAGAAAACAAGGACAGGTACTCACCACTGAGCTGCTCCAGTGCTCTGAAGGGTAGTATTTAACAAAGAAAAGGATAGATACCCTACTAAGAAAGCATCTTCAGGACACTGTTTAATGAGGGGGAGTAAAAGTAGACCGGGCCAAAGAAGAGACTGTGCCTTTCACGCAGAAACAGAGGGAAAGGGAGCGTCATTAACACTCATATCTGCAGCGATGAGACACGAGAGACAGCTAAGGGCAGACCAGTCCCAGGGAGAGGAAGGAAAACTGTTCACCACACACTCTTCTGTAGTTTTTGAATGGATTACCTGTATTTAAACACACACACACACACACACACACACCACCACCACCACCACCACCAACAACAACAACAACAACAACCCCCGCCCCAGAGGCTGGAGAGATAGTACAGAGACCAGAGCACTTGCCTTGCACTCAGACAACCCAGGATTGATCCCTGGCACCCCAATCAATCCCCAGAGCACTGCTAGGGTGATCCCTGAGCAAAGAAAACGATGTATCCTACAACCAATAGCACCTCTGGCTCATCCAAAGTTTTGAAAGTTTATGAAAACTTTCCGTTTTGCGATGCTAATTTTAGATTACCAAAAAGTTTCAGACGTGACAGAGCAATTGCCATAGATCCCTTTCCTCGGTTTCACTTGCATTAACTTAGTCATTATCATGGTTCACTGGTCAGAGAACCCAACAAAGACCCATTTCTCGTCCTTAAACACAAGACTTTATTCAGAGTTCCCCGGGTTTTATGCTAATGTGTGCCTTCTGCCCCAGAACCCCACCCAGAGCTCCGCATTACACACACTCATTGTGTGTCCAGGCTCCTCTGCCCTGGGACTTAGTGTGTCGTCACTTTCCACAACATAGAAAGTGTTAAGGAACACTGCTGAGCACTATGCCCCTTGATTTAAGTATATCTGATGTTTTTCCCTCCTAACTGGCTCTGTGGATTTCAAAGAAAGTGTATTTTGTTTGATTTGGTGACTTGGCTTCTTTTTATTTTTAATCAAATCATGGTGATTTATAAAGTTACACAGGCATTTATGGTTGAGTTTCAGGAGCATATTGTTCCAACATCAATCCCTTCACCGGTGTCCACCACCCTCCACCAATGTCCCCGGCCTCCCTCCCACCTCCACAGCTTGCCTCTGGGGCTGGCACTTTTCCCCTTCTTCCATTGTCCTAGTGTTCCCTTCTCTAATTTAGCCCCTCACCCGCCCCAGTGCCAAGCTCACTGCTGAAGAGCAGTTCTCCTGCTCTTCATGTTTATTGCAGTTAATATTCCCTCTGAGGTTGCTCTACAGCACTAATCACCAGGGAAATGCAAATCAAAACAATGAGATTTTACCTCATACCACAGAGACTGGCACTCATCAATAAGAACAACAACCAGAGTTGGAGAGGATGTGGGGGAATAGGTCCTTCATTCACTGGTGGTAGGAATGTTGACTAGCCAGTCTTTGTGGAAGGCAATACAGACATTCCTAAAAAAAAAAAGGGAATTGACAAAAAAAAATTTAATTAAAAGAAAACAAAACCTAGGAACCAGCAATTCCACTCCTGGGGATCTACCCCAAGAGCCCAAAAAGTACAATGTAGAAAAGACATCTGCACTCCTACATTCACTGTAGCATGATATAATACCCAAGATACATAAAGCACTGTTAGAACTCTATCCAAAATTAAGGAGAAGAAATGAGCAAGAACCTCTTTATAGGAATACAAATGGCCAAGGGCCGGATCAATAGTACAGTGGGTAGGGCGTTTGCCTTGCCCACTGCTCGACCTGGGTTTGATCCCCGGCATCCCATATGGTCCCCAGCACTGCCAGGAGTAATTTCTGAGTGCAGAGTCATGAGTAACCCCTGAGCTTTGCTGGATGTGATCCAAAAGGGGGAAAAATGGCCAAAATAATCATATTTTATATATTTTCAGAGTCACTTTTCTTTCTAATCAACATATCTTCTAACCAATGTTAGAATCGGTCTGGTTTGGTTTGGTTTGGTTTCTCTTTTTGGGAAAGAGGGTATCTGAGGAGTTCATTCTGCAATGATGAAGAGGCCATACAAGGTACTGGGAACTGAACCCGGGCAGCTAAACCAATGTATCTTGGGAGGAGAGTAGCCTTCCAAGCAATGCCCAGGGACAACGGAAGGGATGACTTCCAATGACTCTCAGTCAACCATGTGGTTTAACAGGAGGGTCTGAGGGGCACCTGGGCCAGCCTGGCAGTACTCAGGGGCCTCCAGGGCCACTCCGGTAACATGCAGGTGGCTACCTGGTGCTGGGTACTGAACTGACGTCAAACCCCGCACCATCACCCCAGCTCCTATACCAACATTTTTCATTGAAGTATTAATAGTTATTTGGTTAAGATCATGTTTGCAGGATTCCTCTACTGTAAAGTTATTATGTTCCCTCCTTTGGTATTCTTCGCTTTGGAAAAGTCACGACATTCACCTGTCATCAAGACAGAGGAGGCACTATAGGAGAAAAATAATTCTCCTAATTCATGAGCAGGGGATATGTCTCCATTTTTTCATGTTCTTTCTATTTCTTGAAGTAGCATTTTGTAGTTTTCTTTGTACAGGTGCTTTATGTTTTAGTTAAGCTAATTCTGAGGTACTTGATTTTCTAAGGCACAGCTGTGAACGGAATTGCGTTTTTTTTTAAATGTCACTTTCTTCTCTTGTTATTTGCATATAGGAAAGACATGGACTTTTGGGTATCAATTTATTATTCTACTATACAGATCTATTGTTTCTAGGAACTTTTGGGTAGTGACTTTAGGGTTCTCTAAGTATAGTATCACATCATCTGAAGATAGTGACAGCTTGACTTCTTCCTTTCCTATCTGGATGCCCTTAATATCTTTTACTTCCCTGATTGCTATGGCAAAAACTTCCAATGCTATACTGAATAGAAGTGGCAAGAGTGGGCAACCTTGTCTTGTCCCCGATCTTAGGGGAAGGATTTTAGTTTTTCCCTATTGAGAATAATGCTTGCTGTGTGCTGTGGTCGATGGCTTTGACTATATTGAGGCTTGTGCCCTTAGGTCTACTTGGTTGCTGCTCACAAAATCATGAAAGTGGACATATAATGCCCAGGCAAAAACATACCTGTACCATTTGATGGACAGCTGGTCTGCATACTCAGCAGATCCAACCCTAGGCTGTGACCCTCTCTGTCCCTTACCAAGCCTGGTCTGTGTCCCTTGGTCCTTTTGATGACCTCCTGAGACTCAATGGTGGTGAAAGAGCCCCTTGGGAACTGATCATCAAATGGTCAGTGAGATGCAGGGGCAGAGCCAAAAGAGGGGCCCGGTTCTGGAGAGGTGGAACCTGTGCTGGCCCTGGCCTTTATCTTGACTCCTTGCTGGGCTGGTTCACCATGCAGAGAGGACTCAGAGGCCCCTACAGAATTCTACATCTCCTACCTGCTGGACTGCTCAGGCGGGATGGGAGGGTAGTGGTCTCACCTATGCCACACACCTGCTCCTTAGCCCCATGGCCTATGAGTACCAAAACAGACACGACTTTAGTGCCCTGCTGTCTTTCTCAGGGAACTGACCTCCCCTGGGGACTAAGTGTTAGAGCCAGGCCTAGACCAAGACCTCCCCCGCAATGAGCAGGGGGAGACTTCATCCCACTGTCATTGTGACTCCCCGCCTGGTGGACGGTAGGGCGGTGAGAGGGGCAGGTGAGTCCAGCACTGGGTTGGGACTCAGTGGCTTGCAGGGGAGCCCCGTCAACTCCCAGCACATCCCTGCAAGGAGATAAGGGCTCAGCTTTGCTTAACTCTTATGGATCTCGTCACTGGAGAACTTGAGTGAAAACTCAAATTCTTGTGGTAGATTCCAACCACTGACAAGTCCTCCTGGTCCATGTTTTGCCTGGCCTTGGATATTAGTATCATACACTTTTTATATCTGGCAAATGAATGCGATCATTCTATATCTGTCCTTTTCCTTCTGACCAATTTCACTCAGCATGATCCCCTCCATTTCACTGTCACTGTATCACTGTCTTCCTGTTCATCATCGATTTGCTCGAGCGGGCACCAGTAACATCTCCATATGTCCTGTCTCATGCTAGTAGAGCCCAAGGGCATCTGCTTGCTCCAGGAACATAAAGAGCCTCAAACCATTCCATCAGGTCATGGGAATGAGGTATATAATTGTTACTGGTATTTGGCATATCAAATACCAAATATCAAAATAATTGTTACTGATATTTGGCATATCAAATATGACATGGGAGGCTTGCCAGGCTCTGCCATGCGGTTGGCATACTATTGTAGTCATCTCTAAATCCAGCATTTAGAGATTATAAAAAAAAGTAAACAGCAATGATCACTGAAGATGAGTTTGTGGGTTTTTCGCCGTTTCTTACATGTTATCTTCAGAAATTATAAAGGTTATGTTGGAAGTCAGAAAAAAGCTAAAAAATGTAATAATACCATTGTCACTGTATCTGCTGGAGACGGACAACAAGATCTCCAATACATACCTAAACCACAACCTTATGAATATTTTTATCCTATGTATACATAACTATGATAAAAGTTTAATTTTAAATTAGTAAAGGATGAACAATAATGAAAATAAAAATGAACTACACAACTACTAAATTTCTATGTTTATGTGGTCATCTTTATAACAAGATGGTCAGACTTCCTTGTCAAGACCCTGAAGGAACGGTTTGAGGCTCTTCATATTCCTGAATCAACCAAATGCCATTGGGCTACATTGGCACGTGATAGGGTCCAATGGAAATGTTACTGGCGCCCGCTGAAGCAAATCGATGAATAATGGGATTCAAGTGATCAAGTGATCAAGCCTAGATGTGGCCTCTCAAAATCTTATGATCCCCTCCATTTATAGCCAAATTTCATAACTTCGTTTTCCTAACAGCTGCATAGTATTCCATTGTGTAGCTTCTTTATCCAGCCATCTGTTCTTTAGCATTCTGGTTGTTTCCAGATTCTGGCTATTGTGAATAATGCTACAAGTGTGTGAGTGTCAGAGGTTAGTAAGATAGAAGGGACCAGAGTGCTAATAGAAATAGTAACGCCAGACTAGAACTAAGCATTAGACATAGGTAAAAGGATATACATAACCCCTAACTGTATGTATTGCAAGCCACAATGTGTAAGGGAAGGAGGGGGAGAGAGAGAGAGAGAGAAGGAAGTGAAAGAAGAAGAAAAAGAAGGACGAGGAGGAAGAAGAGGAAATATGCCCTTGTGGAGGGATGGGTGCTAGAACACTGTATGACCAAAACCCAATCATTAACAGCTTTGTAATTGTGTATTTCATGGTGATATAATAAAAATTAAAAAAAAATAGAATTCAAATTCTTCTTGCTGCTGTGTAGACTAGGGGCAGATTCTGATGCGGGGACGCACCATTCTATCACTCTGTCTGCGGGGCAATGAAGCTTTGACTGGTGTCAGGACCTCAGAGAAGCTTGGATGGTGCCCTGAGGTGAGTCCTGCTCACCGCCCTTGGTGGAGCCCTCCTGCCTGGCATGAGCCTGCTCAGCATCTCTCAGTATGGAGCACGTGCATCATGGGTGTGAGGGGGCCCTGCTTCCATCTTGGCCCAGCAAGACAAGACTCTTGGCCTCATTTCCCCTCCCTGGACTGAATGCAGCCCTGTGGTTGGCATTGGGACTCCCCAGAGGTGGAGGAGACAGAGAAAAGCCGGGGTCAGAGAATGTGACGAAGGCTGAGGAGAAAAACACTACAGCTGGTGCCCGCTGCTCATGTGGGAAAGTATCTTTATTTAAGAACTGTTTGCTACCAGAGTCATAAATTACTACCAGACAAGATGGGCCAGAGGGCCCTCCCTTGATCAAGTGGGAGTCAGGCCCGTGGCGCGATGGGGCGCTGAGCTCTGCCCAGCTGTGAGCTTCTCTAAGCTCCCCAGGACGAGTCGCCTGAAGTTTGGGGGCCAAGGCAGGGGGCACCCATCTAAGGACACAGGGTGGTCTGGGCTCTGGGCCACAGTTATTTGTTGGCTTCTCAGGTCCTGTGACCATCTGTATAAGTCGATGGTGCCCTCAGCCCTGGGCACCTTGTCCCATGGGCCCTTGAGGATGCCCATCTGAGCCTGCACACTGCTCAAGGCCTCCCCCGGCAACCTCAGACCCACATTAGATCTGAGTCGGGCAGAGGCACCACCTGGAGCCTCACCCTGCTGTGACCATGACTCCCTCCCTGAGTGCCCAAGAGCCGGTGCCAGCTGGGTAGGGGTGGGAACCGCAGCCTGCACTAGTCCAGGGGAGATTTGATGGCTCCCAGGCAGCAGGGGTACCCAGGTCCTTGCTGGGCAGAGCCCCTCTGAGTACTAGACATAGCGTCTCCAGAGCTATCCAGGCACCTCTGAACCAAGATCCCGGACCACAGCTGTCAAAGCTCCCCAAGCTCCCAGAAAGGGGAAGGAGCCCCTTACTCACCCCTGAAGGCTTTTTCTCCTGATGCCAAACCTGACTTCTATTATTCAATCAAAAATGACCCCACCCCATCCCTGTTTCGAGACCCTGCTCTAACTCCTGGACTCACTGTCCCCCTACTAATCTGAGAGAGCTGCCCACCCCCCTAGACTGACCCAATAGTTGAGCAGAGTGGACACTGCTTCCTGCCCACGGGCTGTTTCCCCACTTGGTGGCAGGCAGGGGAAGTAGCAACAGTGGATTGTGACTCAGTGGTTTCAGGGCGAGCCCCTCTACTCCTAGCCCTTCCCTGCAAGGAAACAAGGGCAGCTCGGGGCCAGCACAGACTCTGTCCAATGCCTCCACCCTTGCCTGCCCTCCCCCATAGGCCCAAGTCCACATGACGGGTGGTTGGTCCTCAAGTCCCAAGGGCTCAGCCACAGGAAGGTTTCCTAGGCCGGCGCCCGCGCTCCTTCCTCAGGGGCCTCATCAGAACTAAGACTGTCCCCAGTGTGTCTGGCCTGATCCCTTCATACCACAGCTCCAGCCGCTCTGTGGGCGAGAGACAGAACAGTGCCTCCCTCCATCTTGGTCCCAGTGCTGGGCATGTGCCCTCACAGTCCACCACAGCCCAAAGAAGGAATTGACCAGACCTGGGGAGGAGGGTTTTCCCGGCCCTAACAGGCCCCTTTCTAGCAAGCTGGGCAAAGGCATCACAGCCACGGGGTCTGGTGCAGGCCAGGAGAGGCCATTTGGGTTCCAGGTTAAGGCAGAGCTGAGGCCCCCGCACCCTGCATGGAGGGGTGGCAGCGATCAGATGGCTCCAGAGGCTGGTCCTCACCAGGGTCGGGGCCCTGGCAGGTCGAGGGGTGTGAGCTGGCGTTTTCAAAAATCTACGGTAGAGGGTAAACAACAGAAACCTGCCCGGGAAAACAGGGTAGGACTTCCAAGTTTAAAAAACCTTAACAAAATAGAGCTCTAAGTGTAAACTAGGGGAGCCAGCCAAAGCCGGGGGCTCCACGCTGGTCCCAAGCTCCTGACCAAGAACTGCCTCTAGGAGCTTCAGCATTGGGGCTCCCGCTGCACCCACACCCTGCCCCAGTCTGGGATGGCTCATCTGTGCCTTGGCCTCTTTGAGTGGAACAAGGGGTGGGCGCAGAAGGCTTGCGGCCAGCACTGCCCGAGGAGGCCACAGCAGAAGGCAGAGAGGCTGAGGCTGCTCCTGGGGTGAGCCCAGCCCGAGGCCGAGACCCAACCACCCCCATCACCCCATCATCTGTCACAGCACCCTGAAAGCAGAGCCTTTACCCTTCACAGGTGTAGCCTGCGCCTTCCTCCAGGCAGGCCTGAAGCAGACGCTGGGAATCAGCTGCCCCCAGCTGTGACTGCCAGGCCCGGGAGTCTGCGGGAGCCCTTCCTGTGCCCCCTCGCTGCCCCCTGAGGACAGAGGGTGCTGGACAGTGGCCTGTTACGCCTCTTCCAGCGCTGATGCTCTGCGACTGGCTGTCCTAGAAAAGTCCCATTTATTTACCCCTTTCCTCTGGGGAAGCTTCAGTTGACCGAGGCAGCCTGGCCAGGCAGCTCGGGGTGTTCCTGGGAGCAGGACAAATGCCTTGGCCCTGTCTTCTCGGAGAATGCCCGACCCCAAGCTAACAGCCCCACCCTGCACCCCAGCCTGCGCACTGTGTGTCCAGCAGCAGGATGGGGCTGGCAGCAGAGGAGAGCCTAGTGGACACAGGGCCCTGTGTCCTGCCCACGCCTGGAGGGAATGTGACACGGCTCCAGAGGAGCAGGGAGTGCCCCAAGACAAGCCCTTTAGTCATGCAGCCTGGAGTGACCTCACTGGGGTGACGATATCTGTTGGCAGTGGTGGCTAGGAGGCCTTGTCAGCTCGATGGCAGCTGAGCCTCGGGTCAAGTGTGGGGCCAGTCACCAGGTACTGGCTCCCTCCCCGGCAGTCGGAGTATCACCCTCAAGCTGCAGGTCTTTGAGCTTCTGGTTCTAAGCCCCAGGGTTGAAGGAAGAGTCCTCGGGCCCAGCCAGGTCAACGTCAGGGGCCAGCAAGCTGCTTATTTCACGCTAGGAGGGTTCTGGTCCTGGGTTTGGCCCGAGCCTGAGCGTCTTCAGTGCTGCGCTTCCTTAGGGGCAGCCATGCACATCTGCTGGCCTGGGCGGCTCTTTTCTCGGGGTGCAGAGCAGATGTGGTTGGAGCCCCCATCTCTGAGCCGAGCTGTTCGGTTTGAGCCCTTCTTCCCCAGACCTGGAGCACAGGTGACGTAGGGTGGGGGGCTCCCCACTCTCAGGGAACTGAGTTCCTGGTGCATCTAGCACAGAGTCTTTGCAGGGGATCTAGTAGGAAACACCTCCACTGCTCGAAGGGCACTGTCTGAAGGCGCGTCTGCACCCAGCCCCTCTCAGGCACGGTGTGGGGCCCAAACAGGCGGGGCGGCTGTCAGAGCTCCAGGGAGCCGATGAGCACCAGCACAGCCACAGAGCGGGAGAGGATGGTACCAGGGTGAAGGGTAAGGCTGACCGCCGAGCTCTCCACCATCATGCTTGTACCTGGAATTGGGCCCAGGGAAGAGTCAGGGCTGGGAACACCCTGACCACAGCTTCTTGGGTGAAGCTGCCCCTACCCCAAGGAGACGGGGACCCCAGAGAGCAGCTGTCCCTGCATTTACAGCTCCTCACTTCTTGAAGCCACCCGGGCCCAATCAGAGGTTCCAGGTAGGGTGGGTGGGAGCAGGGAGCAAGTGGTTCAGGGGGCGTACGCTTGCTTTCCACCTGCCCTGCCCTCCCACTCGGGTTGGCTGGGGAGGGAATTCAGTCCTTCCTTGGACATCTCAGTGGATTCTGGGGGCAGTGGGGAGGAGCCGCACCTCCATTCCTGACAATGTGGACTTCAGCAGGAATTCCGTCCCCTCCAGGGCCCGTGGTTCGGATCTGCACTAGGGCGTGTGTGATTTCCTCCGGGACTGCGATTTCAATGCGATTCTTGCTGGTGAGGTGGAGTGTGGGGGTCGGGTGCAGGTCATTCTGGTACAGCATCTGGGGCGGAGGTCAGCAGGCAGAGGATGGGGGTGGGCTCCGGCATTCTGCCCTCTGCTCCCTCACTCCAGGCCCTGCCTCTGATCTCTCTGGAACAACCTCCTCAGAGTGCAAAGTACGTAGACAAACAGCTGAGCTGCCTTTGCATGAGGTCAGGAGGACGCTGGCTGTCACACACACACACACACACACACACACACACACACACGCACCCACGCACACATGCAGACACACACATGTATGCACCCACGCTACATGCAGACACACACGCACATGCAGACACACACATGCGGCGCAAACACACACACACACATACACACATACACACACCCTGTGATATCCGCCACTCTGACGGGACGTTACCTGCCCGATGCCCACAGTCCTGCTCCTGGGACACCTCATGCCAGGCCACTCTGGTCATGCTCTGCCTCGTCTCACCCGGTCACCCTGTCTCCTCACTCCACACTGCCCGCCCCAGCCCACCCCTTCCTCACCTTATAGCCAGTGACCATAGACTCATTGAGCAGTGGGACCACGGATCCCACTTGATACTGAGACTGGAGCTGGAGAAGGTCCAGGAGATGTTACCGGGAGGTCGCCGCGGAGCTGCCGGAGGAGAAGGTGGCAGGGACTCCAAATGCTTCCCCATCAACTCCTCCCTCACTTAACTACTGGGTCTGGAGCCATACTCAGGAGTGCTCGTGGGCCACTACCCAAACAGCACATAGGACTTGCTCCCAGAGGTGCCTGAGGGACCATGCAGAGCTGGGGATTGAGCCCAGACTGCCTGCAGCAAGGCCAGCACAGCCCACCGAGGCGTCTCTCCAGGCCCAGTCCCTGGCCCTTAGTTCTTTCTGGATGTCTGTCCACCATCGCACTCCAGGACACTCAATGCCGGTTGCAACACCATGGAAAGAGAAAGGTTGGGGAAGAGAGAGGTCCTTGGTCTCGTGCCTCAGGCGGCTGCCTGATACCTGTCCAGTACAGGGCTTGTGGGCTGAAGCACTGGCCTCATCACTGCGGAAAGGTCAACTCAGAGGGGACAGGAAAGGGCTCAAGGGACGGAGCAACAGCTCTGCATGCGAGAGCCCCAGCTTCCTTCCCTGGCACCACATGGTCCCCATGCACCGCTGTCCATCCCCCACTGCTCTCCAGGGACACAGACTCACGGGGCTTCATGGTCTCAGTGCTGTCTGAGGGGCTGGCAGGCCCAGTGCCCGCCCGGTTGTAGGCCCGTACAGTCACGCGGTACTTGGTGTTGGGCTGCAGGCCGGTGACTCGGGCACTGGTGTCCAGCCCTGCTGTTCTCACACGGTCAGCAGCTGCCTCCTTGTCTCCAGCTCTCCAATAGCGAATCTGAATGGGTAGGGGTGCCCGGGGTCAGAGGTTAGGTGTTGGACCTTAGGGGTCAGAGGTTAGGCATTAGACCTCAAGTCTCCCTCCCTTTGCCTAGACCCCCAGCAACCTGCTGCCCACTCTGCTGTCTGTGACTCAGTCTCAGGGTGTGGAACCACACAGTAGGTTGAGAGCTCTACAAGTGCAGGGGTGAGTCGGGGTGAGTCGGGGTGGGGCACTCTGCCTCCTAGGGTAGGGGCTGGATGGGAGCAGGTGTGAGTCTGGGGGACAGGCACAGACTCATCCCATCAGATCGGCGTGGGGCAGGGGGACAGCTCCAAGGGCGCAGGGCAGCTGAGAGGTAGAGGCGTCAGGGTCATGCCCGGCACCACACAGTGCCCTGCGTAATCCCCTGTCAGGTGTGTCCCAACCCTCCCCTCCTGCGGTAAGACCCAGGGAATTCGGGCTCTGTCAAGGTCATGACTAGCCAGTACAGCACGGTGGTCAGTCACTCAGGGCAAACCCACCTGAGGGGTGTTCATGAGGCAGGGACCCAGGTGCTCTCCCCGTCAGACGGAGTCTGCTGCCCCTGCCCTGCCTTGCTCACACCCAGAAGAGACTGACAGCACCCCAGGGCTGCAAGTCTCCCGGGACACTGGTGCTCCTGCTGCTGCTGCTGCTCCTCCTCCTCTTCCTCCTCCCTCTCCTCTTCCTCCTCCTCCTCCTCTTCCTCCTTGCCTTCCCCTCCTTTCTCTCTTCCTCCTCCTCCCCCTCCTCTTCCTCTTCCCCCTCCTTCCTCTCCTCCCTCTCCCTCCTCCTCCTCCTTCTCCCTCTCCTCTTCCTCCTCCCCCCCCTCCTTCCTCTCGGCTTCCCTCTTCTTCTCCTCCCCCTTCCTCTCCTCCTCCCCCTCCTCTTTGGCCTCCTCCTCCTCCTCTTCCACCAGTTTGTTCTGCATTTACTGTGCATGCGGCCCTCACTGTAGAACATTCCGGGACAGGGCATAGGTCCCAGTGGGCAGTGATGAATTGCTTTGCTCTCTGTGACCCAAGGCTACCAGCTGGCTGGTCTCTGGAAAAATGGTCACTCCTTCCTAGGAGCCCCAGTGGCCCTTCCAAGCCGCCACTGCTTCCAACTGCTTCCGGCCAGTGTTTACGCGGGCTGCCTCCACCAGCTTCTCCCCAGGCTCTGTTGGCCAGGCCCAGGAGAACGGACTTGGGCATGGGCTGGGGCTCTCCTCAGCCCTGAACCCCAGCACCCCACCCTCACCCATGTCCTGTCACCTCATAGCCCAGGAGGATCCGCCGTCCTGCTGCACTGGCTCCCACGTCACGTTCATCTCCGATGAGGAGACCCCTTTGGCCCAGACCTTGGTTGGGGCCACCCTGGGCTCTGGAGACCGAGAAAAACGTCTCTGGAGATCAGGCGTCTCCTGGTTCCTAGCTAGCCGCGTCCCCCCCCACCCCTCACCCCCTCAGGACTGCCTCGGGCACTTAGAGCAAGTCCCCTCTCCCCCAAGAACTCCTCTTTCTCCTTAGCTTGCTCCAGGAAGCAGCACCCTGTAGGCCCCAAGACTGAATGCAGGTGCCCCCGCCATTCCCATAACGGGTGTGGGGGTATGGCACGGGCGGGTGTTGGGGTTACAGTGCAGCCCCGAGCCTTCAGACAGGCAGTGCAGGGGCGAGTCACGGCTGGCCCACCTTCCTCTGCTGAGTACACGACTGCAGTGAGGCTCTCGGGCCCAGGCCCACGGCGGTTGTAGCTGCGAATCTTGACCTCGAAGGGCGTGTAGGGCGGACACTCTCATTGCTGTAGACAAAGTGCCGGGCACTAGCCCCTGGCACCCGGGCACTCTGCCAGCCAGCGCTGCCCTGCCTGCGGAAGGACAGCAGGTAGCCGAAGCCGTCTCCATTCTGGTACTCTCGAGCCATGGGCTGAGGGGCAAGAGCGTGGCATGGACGAGGCCGCTGTGATTCCCGGCCCCCTCAGCCCACCCTGCTCTCTGGGGGCAGCCTGACCTCCCCAGATGTCTCCCAGGGAAGTGGGGAGACACTGCCCATGCTGGGATGGGGCAGGTGTCCGGCTGAGCCCTCTCTGCCCAGTGCTCCTGCCCAGCAAGGGATCAGGATAAGGGTCAGGATGTGCTCTACCTCCCCCACATCAGGGCCCCTCTTTCATCTCTGTCCCTGCAGCTCACCGTCCAGTTGATGATCAGCTCGCCAGGGGCTCCACCACCGCCACTGAGTCCAGAGGGGGCCACTGAAGGGGCTGTGAGGGCCAAGGGGCACAGACCAGGCTTCGTAAGGCACAAGCAGTCACAGCTCGAGCCTGTATCTGCAGAGCTCACTGTATCTGCTAGGCCACACACGCCTAGCAGTGTCCCCTGTCCTCCCAGAGGGGTTTCAGACTTTAAGAGGAGTTGGGCTGATCTCAGCCCAAATCCCATACTGCCACTGACTAATTGTTTCCCTGCAAGTTAAACAACCTCTGAGCCTCTGATGAGGAAACTCATGTGTCTCTCAAAGGACTTTAGGGCGAATCAGCTGGAGCAAGAGAGTGACCAAGTATCACATGTCACAGGGACTCCACAAATGATCGCTGACCTCTTGTCTCTGGCTGGATTAGAGGGAACAGTGGGGGTCCACCCCAGCTCGCTCCCCCTGAGGGAGAGTCACCACCAGGACTGAAGTTAGTGCAGCACTTTTCTTTGGGGTAGCATTGTACTGTGTATGATTTTTCTCTTCGCGATTCCTGTCTGTCTCGGTGTTTAATAAAGTCTCCAAGAAAACAAGCCCGTAGTTGCTCAGCACAGAAGCTGGGTGGGCTCTGACTGGCTGAGGGTCAGAGAACAGCAGAGCTGGAGACCTGCAGCATTTAGACCTTCCCGTGCACATCACACACCAGCTGCTGGGACTTGGTGAGCAGCTCCTGAGGGAGAGCAACGGAGGCCCAGAGCAGCTGGAGACTTTCTGAGGCCACACCAAGGTGAATTGGTTCAGAAAGGTTAGCTCAGTCCTCTGCATCCTAAGTCCATCATGGCAGCACCCTGACTGTGCTCACCAACTCCCCAAGCCAGGCTGAGTGGAGGCCACACCGCACCTGAGCTCCAGTTTAGAACTTGGAGTAATTCCTGAAGGAGCCTGGAGGCCAGCAGGGGCAGACCAGAAACCACACTTAAGGGACAGGAAGTGACAGGCCATTAACCACAATCAGGGAGAGGTATGTGCAGCATGCACACACACACACACACACACACACACACACACACACACACACACACACACACACCCTTCTTTCTATTTTTACCTCCCATGGTCCTGAGTTCATGTTCAGGCTGTCACGTGACCCTTTCCCAGATTTGGTATTTTTACTGTTTTCAGGGGGTGGTTTAGGGCTACAGCTACAAAGCTTACTCCAAGCTCTCTGTTTAGGAGTCACTCAGCAGGGCTCAGGGAACAAACCTCACGTGTACTGCCCAGGCCCAAGCCTGGGTTGGGTTCTGAACTATCTCTCCAGCTCAAAATGCAGATTTTTTTTTCTTTTGGATTCCACCCTACAATGCGCAGGACTTTCTGCTGATTCTGCGCCCAGGGGCCGCTCCTGACAGTGCTTGCAGGCCACCTGCAGTGCGGGGGCTCCAACTGGAGTCAGGTGCAAAACAAGTATCTTACCGCTGTACTAACTCACCAGTACCTACAACTGGATTCTGATCTCACCATTCTCCCTTTCTTGGTATTTTGGGGCTTGGGGGAAACTCCTGGCCCAGTGCTCGAGGAACCATATGTAGTTCTGGGAGGCCAAGAATACAAGGCAAGATCCTTAACCCCTATAAGCATCTCCCTGGTCCTTCCCTTAATCTGACTTGGAGCCACACCTAGAGGTGCTTTACTTCCTTAGGGATCTTTCTTGGTGCTACTAGGGATGCAACTTAGGTCTGATGCGTGCAGCAAGACAAGTGCCTACCCATGCACTCTCTCTCTGATCCCAGCCACCTCCCATTGTTCAGGTACTGTTGGCTCTGCCTTTACACTCAATGGTTCTTCTAGCCAAGGCCAAGGTCCTGACCGTGGTGTGAATACTGACTCATGAGGGGTCTGTAGCTAAGAGCCACACCACAACTCTGCTCACTACTTCTCACGTGTTGCACCCCATGAGGAAGACTCAGCTTTGGGCCTGATGGGACTTCATGGGGGTTGCTGGGGACACTGACCTGCTTCCTTGGTCCTGATTTTGCTGGAAGGTCCACTAGGCTCCCCAGTGCCCAGAATGTTACTGGCTAAGACCCGAACTCATAGTCCATCCAGGGAGTGAGGCCCAGCACCTGGGCGGTCTCGGCATTGCCTTCGATGTTGACAGGATCTGCAAAGGCAACAGTGGGTCAGGGGTCATCAGCAGGTCAGGGATCAGGGGTCAAGGATCAGAGGGTTAGGGGTCAGAGGGTCAGGCAGGGACTGGGAACACATCACCCCTCGACATCCTCTGAGGTACCTGCTATGTACCAAGTTCTTGTGGATGCTGTGTATACCCAGTGCTGGCCCAAGTGCTTTCAGGGCCTAGTAGGAGTCTTGGCAATCATCCTAGGCTGAGTGCACCTTTGTCCAGCTGTGTGAGAGCTCTGCTGGCTGATTGCCTGGGCTATCCTGACTGCTTGCAGCTCATCTGGGCACTCCAAGTCCCAAACTCCCACCTCAGCACATGGCCAGTAGGGGTCGCTCACACTTACTGGTGCGGACCTGTTTCCACGTCCCTGCGGGTGGGCTGCGGGCTTGTAGTGTGTACTTGGCAATGGGGCTGTGGTTGTCAAAACCACGGCTCCAGCTGAGCTGGACAGTGGTGTCTCCGATGTCCCTCACCACCACACCCCCTGGGGGCCGGAGGACCTGCAGGGAGAAGTCAGAGGACAGGGATGTGAACTGGGCAGCTTCCGGCTTGAGTCAGCTGCTGCAGTACTAAGCGAGGATAGCCGAGGGTGGAGCAAATACAGTCAAAGGGAGGTCGGACAAGGGACAGAGAGGAGGGATGTGTCTGAGGCTCTGGGTGTGTCGGGGCAGGGGGAGGCAGAGACCACAGGTGTTGTAGATCACACAGCTGACCAGATTTATCAGCCAGAAGCTTTCAGAATTTCAGTCTCCTGCAAGTGTTCAACAGGGAGGAAGAAAGGACCCACATAAATACTTTGACTTTGAGGCTTAAGACCTTAGAAAATGACCAACAATAGAAGCCCAACCCAGGAAGGAGGAAGGAAATAATAAAACTTAGAGCAGAAATCAATGAGCTGGAATCCCAAAAATAACAATCCAAAAGATCAATGAAACCAAGTACTGGTTCTTTGAAAATGTATAAAAGATTGACAAACCATTAGCAAGACTCACAAAGAAAAAGAGAGATCCATAATAAACCAAATCAGAAATGAAAAGGGGGACATCACAACAGAAACCTCAGAAATTCAAAGGATCATCAGATATTACTTTGACAATCTATATGCCACAAAACAGGAGAACCTAGAGGAAATGAACAAATTCCTGGATTCCTATAACCTCCCACAGCTAAACCAAGAAGACTTGGAATACCTGAATAGGAATACCTGTTGCTATCAAGAAAATTGAAATGGTAATCAAGTATTTCCAAAAAACAAAAGCTCAGATTCAAATGAAGTCACTAGTGAATGCTGGATTTAGAGGTGACTACAAGATTATGCCACCCAGACGGCAAGCCTGGCAAGCTACCTGTGTCGTATTTGATATTCCAAATACCAGTAACAATTATAGACCTCATTCCCATGACCTGATGGGTTGGTTTGAGGCTCTTTATGTTCCTGGAGCAAGCAGGTGCCCTTGGGCTCTACTAGCATGAGACAGGACATATGGAGATGTTACTGGAGCCCTCTTGAGCAAATCGATGATGAATAGGAAGACAGTGACAGTGACAGTGACAGTGACAGTGAATTCTTCCAAACCTTTGAAGAGGACCTATTGCCAGTACTTTTCAAGCTTTTCCAAGAAACTAAAGAAACAGAAACACCCCCAACAGTTTTTATGAGGCGTCTTGACACCCAAAGCAGAAAAAGACATCACAAAAAAAAAAGGAAAATTACAGGCCGATATCCCTGATGAACACAGATGCAAACATCTTCAACAAAATACTAGCAAATAGAATTCAATGACACATCAAAAAGATCATATACCATAACCAAGTAGGATTCATCCTGGAGATGCAAGGATGGTTTAACTTTTGCAAGTTCATGAATATAAAACTTGTATCACTTGTATCACTTGTATTCCTGTTGTTCATCGATTTGCTCGAGTGGGCACCAGTAACATCTCCATACGTCCTGTTGCAAGCAAGTGTAGCCCAAGGATATCTGCTCGCTCCAGGAACAGGAAAAGCCTCAAACCATTCTTTCAGGTCATGGGAATGAGGTCGATAATTGTTACTGGTTTTTGGCATATCAAATAAAACATGGGTAGCTTGCCATGCTCTGCTGTGTAGGTGGTATACTCTCAGTAGAAGGCTCTCATCTCGAGCATTTACGGATGAAACTCAATGGGGAAAGATCAGGTTTTCTCTTGGGTAGAGCTCTGAGGAGCTGTGGAGTCTGGATGTTGAGAATAACTGACCTCATGGTCAGTTATATATAAGATACCATATTAATAATTCTATTATCAATATAGAATTATATTCTATTATCAATTTAAGCCTCAAACCATTCTTTCAGGTCATGGGAATGAGGTCGATAATTGTTACTGGTTTTTGGCATATCAAATAAAACATGGGTAGCTTGCCATGCTCTGCTGTGTAGGTGGTATACTCTCAGTAGAAGGCTCTCATCTCGAGCATTTACGGATGAAACTCAATGGGGAAAGATCAGGTTTTCTCTTGGGTAGAGCTCTGAAGAGCTGTGGAGTCTGGATGTTGAGAATAACTGACCTCATGGTCAGTTATATATAAGATACCATATTAATAATTCTATTATCAATATAGAATTATATTCTATTATCAATTTAAAACACCATATAAATAATAGAAAAAATAAACCATATGGTCATATCATTAGATACAGAGAAAGCATTTCACAAGTTCCAGCACCAGTTCATGAGAAAAACTCCCAACAAAATGGGAGTTGAAGGAACTTTCCTCAATATAGTCAAAGCCGTCTACCACAAGCCCACAGCAAACTTTATTCTCAATGGGGAAAAACTAAAAGCCTTCTCCCTAAGATCTGGGAAAAGAAAAGTGTGCCCACTCTTGTCACTTATAATCAATATAGGACTGGAAGTAGTTGCCATAGCAATCAGTGAAGAAAAAGATATTAAGGGCATCCAGATAGGAAAGGAAGAAGTCAAGCTTTCAATATTTGCAGATGACATGATACTATACTTAGAGAATCCTAAAGTCTTTACTGAAAAGCTCCCAGAAACAATAGATCTTTATAGTAAAGTGGCAGGTTACAAAATCAATGCCCAAAAGTCCATGGCTTTCCTATATACGAATAATGAAAGAGAAGTCAGTAATATTTAAAAACCATCCTGTTCACAATTGTGCCTCGGAAAATCAAGTACCTAGTATCAGTTTAAGGACTAAAGGACTTGTACAAAAGAAAACTAAAAAATTCTACTTCAAGAAATAAAAGAGGACACAGGAAATGGAAACATATCCCTTGCTCATGGATTGGGAGAATCAACATGACCAAAATGGCAAAACTCCCTAGAGCATTATACAGATTCAATGCAGTCCCTATAAGGATACCTGTGACATTTTTCAAAGAAATTGATCAGACACTCCTGAAATTCATATAAAACAATAAACCCCCACGAATAGCTAAAGCAATTCTTAGAACAAAGAAGATGGGAGGCATCACCTTCTTCACTTTAAACTGTACTACAAAATGGTAGTGATTAAAACTTTATTCTAATAGTATTAGAATAAAGGCAGGCCTGCAGACCAATGGAATAGAGTTGAATATCCTGACAGACACCCTAAAATATATGGTCATTTAATTTTTTGATAAGGGAGCAAGAAATATGAAGTAGAGCAAGGAAAGTCTCTTTAACAAGTGGTGCTGGGAGAACTGGGCAGCTACATGCAAAAAGTGAACTCAGACCTTTATCTAACCCCATGTACAAGAGATGGATCAAAATGAATTGAAGACCTCAACATTAGACCTGAATCTATAAGGTACATGGAAGAAAACACAGGCAAAGTCCTTCATGACATTGAAGCTAAACACATCTTCAAAGATGAAATACCACTGACCAAGCAAGTGGAAACAAAGATTATATGGGATTATATGAAACTAAAAAGCTTCTGCACCTCAAAGAAAAAACAGTGACCAAGATCCAAAGACAGCTGATGGAATGGGAAAGAATATTCATTCAATGCCCATCTGATAAGGGGTTAATATCCAAGATATATAAAGCACTGGTAGAACTTTACAAGAAAGACAGCTAATTCTATCAAAAAATGAGAAGAAATGAATAAAAACTTCCTCAAAGAAGAAATTTGAATAGCCAAAAGACATATGAAAAAATGCTCTTCATTACTAATCTTCAGAGAGATGCAAATCAAAACAACAATGAGATATCATCTCACACCACAGAGTCTGGCACACATCCAAAAGAGCAAGAACAACAAGTATTGGTGTGGATGCAGGGAGAAAGGGACTCTCATCCATTGTTGGTGGGAATACTGACTGGTTCAGCCTTTTCGGAAAACAATACAGACATTCCAAGTGCTAGAGAACAGATGACTGGATAAACAAACTACAGTACATCTATACAATGGAATACTATGCAGCTGTTAGGAAAAATGAAGTCATGAAATTTGCCTCAAAATGGATGGACATGGAGATGATCATGCTGAGCCAAATGAGTGAGGAGAAGAGATATAGAATGACTGCGTTCATTGGTGTGTTTTAAAGAAAAAATAGGTATCCTTAGTATCCCTGTTTTCCCTGACCTAATATCCAAGGTCAGGGAAAACAGGGATACTAAGGATACTATTTTTTTTGACCTTGATACCTAATATCCAAGGTCAGGGAAAACAGGGACCAAGAAGACATGTCAAAGGATGGAATCTACCACTTGTATGTGGGCGCAGAGGGTAGGTAAGGTAGAAAAGGGACTAGTTTGATAATAACAGTTGGAAATAAAGAAGGCCAAGGGATATATGTGATATCCCTTCAGTGTCTATATTGCAAACCAGAATGTGCAAAGTAGGAAGAGAGAGAGAATATGCCTGCCATAGAGGCAGGTTGGGGGGGAGGTTGGGGGGAAATGGGGCACACTGGTGTTGGAAAGTGTGTGCTGGTGGAGGGATGGGTGCTGGAACGCTGTATGACTGAAACCCTGAACAGCTTTGTAATTGTCCAATAAAAAAATAATGATTCAATTAAAAAAAAAACTTCAGTCTCAGAAAATTTTTCGTTTCAGATGTTTTGCAGAGAAAACTTTGAAATCTTGTGCTTTGGAGAAAGAATACTCTGTCCTGTGGATGCCCATGGTTGTGAGTGTGTGTGTGTGTGTGTGTGTGTGTCTGTCTGTCTGTCTGTTTGTCTGTCTGTCTGTGTCTGTGTCTGTGTGTGTGTGTGTCTGTGTCTGTGTCTCTGTGTGTATGTGTGTTACGGGCCATGGAGCTAGAAGGAATGAGGGTCAGGGTTGCTGGGAGTCACCTCGGATCAGGACAGTGGCCTCCTTGGACGCGCTGTCCACCACTGTCTGTGCCGTGCACGTGTACTTCCCGCCGTGGTACAGCTGAGCATTCAGGAGGGTGAGATCCCCCACCGTCTCCTTCTGCGGGTCAGAGGAGACAGCCTGACAGGGGAGGGCTCGGGGTGCTGCTCCCTGACCCACTCCAAGCCGGGCACCCAGCACTCCTGCATCCCCTGCACCCCCTACCCACATAACCATTCCCCACCCCTCCATGAAGCCCTCCAGGTCACACAGCACGTGTCTGGGGCAAGGCGCTCAGAGCAGAAGCTTGAGGGTTACTGGGCTTCTAGGAGTCCCTCCGGAGGCCCAGTCCTGGCCTTCAGAGGGGCTCCAGGGCGCTGACATCTGACGGGGAGGAAGGCGGCAGGCAGTCACCAAGGAGGAGGGTGAACCTCAGGGAAGGGACGGGCTCTGAGGCCCCAGACTTGGACAGGGCCAAGACATCAGGTCGCCAGGAAGGACTGGGGGTGGGGCCAGCAGGCCTCAGGCTCACCACACTGGCCCGGTGGTAGTGGGTTCCGGGTTTGTCAAAGTCAATGGCAAAGCCATCCAGGGCCCAGGTAAAGGTGAGGTCCATGGTGGGGTCGTGAGAGGCGTGGCACTGCAGGGTCAGGTTTTCACCCAGGTTGATGTCTGCACTGGAGGGCGAGGGTGATCTTTGTGGCATCTGCAGAGAAAAAAATCCCTGTGAGTAATGTGGGGGCACAGACATATGTCCAGACAGGGCCAAGGTCTGAGTAGGGGACTTGGGGCTCAGCCCCAGGAAGGGGAAGAGGTGCCCATTCCCACCATCCCAAGTTGGCAGCAGTGCATACATAGGTGGGAGGGAGGCAAGAGAAGCCGGGATGGCTGATGATGGAGGTGACGGAATCCCGGGTCCCCCTCAAGGCCAGACAGGAGGATCATGGGAGCGAGTTTGGCTCAGGTCTCACCGCAGCGCCTCACCTCGGACTGACAGGGCGCCAGTGCTGTTGGCTTTGCCCATGAAGTTCTCAGCAAAGCAGGTGTATTTGCCTTCATCAGACCGACTGATGTTCCTGATGATCAATGTGCCCTCCGGAGTGACTGTCAGTCTATGGCAAGGACACAGGGGCTCTGACACATGGGGTCATGGAAAGGGTACAGTGGAGCACGGAGAGGAGGAGGAGGGAAACAGGAGGAGAGGAACAGAGAGAAAGACTTGGGGTAAGGAGTTGGGGGAATGCAAAGAGGGGAGTGACAGAAGAGGAAGGTGAAACAGGGAGAGAGGAGGAAAAGGGGAGGAAGAGGGGAAGGGGAAGAGGGGTGCAGGGGAGGAAGGGGGGAGGAGTGCTCCTGGGGAAGAGGGAGAGTGCTCCAGGAGAGGAGGGAGAGTGCTCCTGGGGAGGACTCGTACCTGCTGCTGTTGACCAGAATCTCGGTGCCTTTGCTCCAGAGCACCTCAGCCTTTGGGGCTGCCCGGGGCTGACAGGGAATGGCGACCTCGCCACCTCGGGCCGCAGGGATCAGGCGCCTCACAGGATTCAGTCTGAAATCAGGAGCCAGTGCTGGAAGGAAGGGGACAGGTCACTCAGTCAGAGGGGGCAGATTACTCAGTCAAAGGGGGAAGGTCACTCAGTCAGAGGGGGCAGGTCACTCAGTCAGAGGTAGCAGGTCACTCAGTCAGAGGGGCAGGTCACTCAGGCAGAGGGGGCAGGTCATTCAGTCTCAGCCCAGTAGTCTACTGAGCTCTCGCACCCTCTGTGGCAGGTCTGTGAGGAGCTCATGGCAGCAAGCGCCAGATGTGGCCAGATGCGGCTCCATTTCCTCATTCCCCCTACCCCCAGACACACACACAGAAGCCAGGGCTGCAGTGAAGAGCCACTCAGTGACTCCAGGCTCTGCTCTGCAGCTCAACCCTTTTTTTTTCTTTTTGGGTCACACCCGGCAATGCGCAGGGGTTTCTCCTGGCTCTGCACTCAGGAATTACTCCTGGCAGTGCTTGCGGGACCATATGGGATGCCGGGGATCGAACCCAGGCCGGCATGGGCCGGCTGCTTGCAAGGCAAAAGCCCTACCCGCTGGGCTATCGCTCCAGCCCCTCAACCCCTTTATTTTATCTTATTCCCAGGCCTACCTGGCCATGCTGAGTGGTGACTCCCGCTGGGACTCAGGGGCCCACAGTGCCAGATCTTCCCCATCTGACATCACACCCCCAGTCTGTCTTGGGGGTCAGATTCCCCTGGCCCTGCCATTCCTTGGACCTGGCCGGCGTAGCAGTAACCCCTTTTCAGACTGAACAAAGTATCTCTCAGGCACCAAGGAAGTGAGTGTGTGTTGCTGTCCGGCAGGGAGGCTGTCACGTGACAGGCAGCCCTGAAGCGCCCGCCCTGCACCCAGGCAGCCCTGAAGCTCCCGCTCTGCACCCTGGCTTCTCATTTCATCCTCACCACAGCTGGGTGAGGGCCTCAGAGCTGCTACAAAAATTCAAAAGACAGCCAGAGAGGCTGGAACAGTCGAGGTCCTTGGCTTACTCAAGCCTAACCCTGCTATCACATATGATCCCCAAGCACCGCTAGCGACCTCTGAGCACAGAGCCAGGAGCACCCAAGCACCTATGGGTGGTCCCCGGACTCCCCTCTAAAATCAAGAAACAGAGTCACAGGAGACAAGTAACTTTAGCCCGAGGCTGGGTTCAAGCTGAATCTAGTTGAATTTTGTGTTCAGTCACTTTTGCTGCTTCTTCCCACAGCCGCCAACCCTGCCCTTGGCCATGGCATTTCCGGGGAGCAGCCCCGGCACCCGCCCTCAGGAGAACCCCGCCCTCAGGAGCCCTCAGTGGCTTCAGTCTTTCCTCAAGAGCCGGAAGTTCCACAGAAGCTGATGGAAGTCTCAAGAGACCCGTGTGTGTGTGTGTGTGTGTGTGTGTGCGTGTGCATGGGTGTGTAAGTATGTGTGAAGTGTGTATGTGGGTGCATGTCTGCATATATGCACATATACGCATGTACATATGCTGTGTCTGTATGTTTAAATGCACATGTGTATGCATGTGTTGGTGTGTGCATGTGTATGTGTTCACATGCACGTGTCTTGTGTGCATGTGTGTGCCTGTGTGTCGCACCTGTGTGTCAGCATGTGAAGGCTGCGAGGCAGAGCTGTGAGGTGCTGCAGCGTGATGGCCCCTTACCTTGCACGGACAGCTCGGCGCTGGCATAGACGCTACCATGCTTGTTCTCCGCCACGCACTGATACATGCCCGAGTCCTCGAGGCTCAGCTTGAGAAACGCAGGGTCCCCGGCCAGCACCTCCACCCGGGTCTGTGCACAGGAGCCGGCAGGGCAGGGCAGGGCAGTGGTGTGAGAGCTTGGAGCCCGGGGAAAGGGCTGGTGGGTGATGTGGGGACACAGAGCCAGGGTGCCCAGCCCTGTTTCTGGGAGAGCTGGAGCCCCAGGACCTTCTGCTCAGGGCTCCAGCTGTCCAGCCTTGTGGCCAAGGAGCTGCAGGAGGGGAAAGACGCCTGAAAACCACCCCACAGGGCCCTGATGGGGCCGGAAAGCTTCCACTTTTCAGGGGTTGGTCTAAAGGGAGCAGCAGGAGGAGGAGCAGGGGGGCTGGGGCATCGCCGAGTGGGGCCCAGGGCTCCTACCTGAGGGGCCAGAGGCTGCCCATTTCGCAGCCAGCGCACCGTGGGCGGGGCTTCCCAGCGGCCGCGCAGCCCCAGCGCAGGTTGGAGCCGATGTCGGCCTCCGTGTCTGAGATGACCTTGAGCCATTCGGGCTGCGCTGTGGGAAAAGTGCGGGGAAAGGCTGAGCTAGGGCTGGTCAGCGCCTCCGGTCACTCCAGGGCATCGCGCTGCAGTTCTCATGACTGGCGCGACGTGGGCGTGGCGCAGGGGCGGGCAAACCCCCAGCGGGCCCCTGGGACTATACTAAAACTTTCCCGGTGCCTTTTGCAGGCCCCACAGGACCCTGGACAGGCCACTGGGCAGGCCTCCTCCGCCCGCACACCAGGGCCGTCCTAAGCCCGAGCAAGCCCCCTGGGGGCCCCCAATCCCGAGGTCTGGGCTCTGTACCCTGCACAATGATGCGCCCCTGCGCGCGCGTCCCGGCCCTTGTCGTTCACCGCCTCGCACTCGTACGTGCCCTCATCCTCCGAAGCTGACGCTGGGGATCTGCAGGGTGGGCTCGGCCGCTGCCCACTGCGGGGATAGGGACCCGTCCACCTTGCGCCACTTGATTCTGGGCGCGGGGCTGGCAGGGAGACAAAGCCAGAGGGGCACGGGCTGAGCCAGTCAGGCACCCACTGGGCTTCTCCTAAGGGTGGGGCACTGTTCCGCAGAACCCAGGGAGAGGGGAAGAGGGGGTGTGCACAGGGAGACTTGGAACAGGAGCTGCCCCGCCCAGCCCCAGCCCTTCTCTCTCCCCTTCCTTCCCTCCCCCCTTGCCCCCTCTCCTCTCAGTGTGAAAAGGTGAGCTGAGACTCAAAGAATCTCTTTTCCTTTTGGGGGGGTGGGGGTGGATCTCAAGTGGTGCCCAGTGACACCCCTCCCCGGTGACACACAGTCGGGTGCTACTCAGGCCCACCACTGCTCGGAGACTCCAGGTGGGCCAGCGGTGGGCAGAGACCGTGTGACGGCAGAAGGGAGCCTGGGGCTCCTGACAAGGGCACAAGTGTCCCCAGTCTTTGTGTCTCTCCCCCCTTCCCCAGCCATCAGCAGACCGGCAGGGCCAATAACGACCCCTTCAAATTCCTTAGGATAGATTTTCTAGAAGCCCAGTAACTTCCCACCATCCAGGGAGCGTGAGGGAAGAGGGGGCGGAGCACGTCAGGTTCATCCTTCCTTGAAGCATTCGCTGAGCACCCGCGGTTTGCTTTGCCCTATCAGAGCGGATTTTTTTTCAGAGAAAACTCATCTGTGCTGCAATAAAACAAACTGGCAGCTCCTAGTGCACACAGAACGCTTGGGAAACGGCTGGCTTGGCTTTACCTGCTCCTGGTGCTGTGGAGAAGACTCAGTGCCAAACCCGGCAAAGGGCTCTGCCCAAGGCACTGCCAGTGCCCAGGCTGCTGACTCAGTCGCAGCAGCACCAGGACCCAGCACTGGCAGCTGAGCCCTGACGTGCAAAGGAGAGGGAGCCCTCTTGAGCGTGTGCAGCCTCCTGTGTAGGGAGCTGGGAGTGAGCGGTGGGTGCACCCAGCAATGTTCAGTGACCAAGGAGGTCTCTAGATCCTCAGTGATGGTCACCAAGCTGTCCCTGCCCTTGTCCTGGGGCCCTGTAGCCAGCCTGGCACCCTCTTGCCACCTACTTCCCAAAGGCGAAGCACTCCAGAGTGACCGGCTGGCCCAGCAGGGCATAGGTCTCCAGGAAACCGGGCCTTGATGGTGGGCGCAGAGAGGCGGGGGTCTGCAGACATGGGGGCGGGTCGTGAGCCGGAGTCTGCCCACGGCCCCTCACCCTCTCTGCCCCGCCCCAGAGCCTCGCCTGACCTCCAGTCGCCAGGTTGAGCTGAGCGAACTTGCTGAAGACACTCTTGGTGGAGAAGTCTAGGTGGCTGGTGGCCAGACATGAGTAGTTGCCCAGGTCGGAGGCATTGGTGCGCGCGATGTACAGGTTCCCTGTGGTCTGGGACACGAAGTGACGCCCGTCCGTCGGGATGAAGTTAGGGAACTTCGTTGAGGAGCCAGCGGTAAGAGAGACCTGGGCGGCGGGGTGGGGGTGAGGGGGATTGAGGAAACCGAGGTGGGGGCACACTGGCTGCCTGGGGAAGCCAAAATGGGCCATGCTGGCCGCCTCTGGACCCCAACGGTGAGAGAGACCTGGATGGGGTTGAGGAAGCCGAGGCAGGAGCACACCGGCAGCCTCTGGACCCCGATTTGGCTGCAGGTCCCAGGGGGTGCCTTGTCCTGAGAGCTTAGGGGACCAGAGGGAAGGTGTGGCTTTTATTCCCGCCCTCAGGGACTCCCAGTCGTAGGCAGGGCAGCACTGAAGGAAGCCCGAGAAGGGCGCAGGGCCAGTGTGCCCAGCCACTCCCCCTCGGGCCGCGACTCACCTGGGTAGTGGGCAGGAGGGTCACAAGGCAGCATCACCCCAAACCTTCCTGGGTTTTCACCGGGTCTCGCTCCTCCTTGGAGAATTCCTGCAGAACTGGGGCGCAGATAGGCCTCAGGTCCTGCCCTGGGGAAGAGCAGCTTGGGGGCACCTGGGGCTAAGCCCCCAGGTCCCTGGGTCCCCATCTAGCATCTGTTCAGCTTTCTGGGCAGGCGTGTGACACAAGACAGGGGTGTAACAGAACAGGGTGTGACAGGTCACGCCTCCTAGAGGCTACCCCAGCCCTCGCTGCTCCCCCTGGGTCTCACAGCCAAAGCGCAGCACAGCCTCCCTGCTGACCACAGTGCCCACGGGGTTGGTGGCCAGGCACTGGTACACGCCCACGTCCTGGGCCTTGCTGGGGTTCAGGATGACCAGGTTGCCTCCCACCAGCTGGTGTCGAGAACCAGGCTCCAGGCTCAGTTCGGTGCCATTCATCTTCCACCTGCAGAAGGGGCGGGGGTGACTCTGAGACCCCTGGCTGGACCCAGAGAGCGGGGACCCTGAGACCCCCTCCCTGGGCCCACTGTGGGGGTCACGGCTGCCGGGGCATCTCCAGTGCCTCAGGGTCTCACCTGTAGGTCGCTGGGGGGCTGGCACGGGCGCGGCACGTCAGCGTCACCTTCTCCTCTGTGGACTCCTCTGGGAACAGCAGGCTCAGGGGCTGGTCTTCAAAGACAGGCCCAAAGGTGGTGGGGACTCCCCAGGCTGAGCTCCAAGCTGCAGGGGAGAAGGGGCACACCAGAGACCTGAGGCCCTGCAGGGCGGGGCTGTCCCCCAGGACTAGACACAATAGTGGAAACACCCACCCCTGCCCCTAGCCAAGCTACCACCAGTCACACACTATAGAGCCCAGCGAAAGGGTCGTGAAAGAAGGCACTGGGCGTGGCCAAGGAGACCTTAGAGTCTGCTTCCATGCCGAGTTGAATCACTCAAATGAACAGTCTTGCTACCTGTTGTCTGCCTGGCTCTAGGCTGGAGACTAGAGAGCAGGAACCACACACGGGCCCTCTGCCGCCAGGACTTTGGGGCCAGGGAGGGGGGCTGGACGCTGAGGACAGGGTGGTTGCAGAGGAGTTTGGGGTGGAGGCTGCTGGGGGCTTGGGGTCAGCCCGGAAGGGGGCCTATGTAGGGCCTGAAGTCACGAGCTGGCCAGGAGACAGGGAAAGAACACTCTGGGTTCCCAGGAAGTCCCTGGACGCTGGGCTTCTCTAGAAACATCTGGACCCTTGCCCCAGGGTATGGGGGACCTACAGGGGCGTGGTGCGCTGGGCAGGGGGTGCCAACCCCAAGTGGGGTAGGGAGGGAAGGAGGAAGGCCCGTAGAGGGCGACAGTCTGCTCACTGATTTAGGACGTTTGTACAATCCCAGTGTGGCCCAGGAGCTGCTTACAGGGTGGCACAAGCCTCCCTGCCCGGCCTAGCCCCCAGACCACAACCAGAAGTAGCCCCTGAGCACAGCAGGCTATGAGTCCTGACGCTGTGTGATGGCTCAGGAGCAGGAAGGCTGTACCCAGGTCACGTCTAGCGGGGTCACTCAAAGCTGCTGGGAAGAGCATCAGACAGCAAGTGGGGAGCAGACGGCCCCCTCTATGTCTGCTGGGCTTTCCAGGGGGGGTAGATGGTCCCCCCTCTATGTCTGCTGGGCTTTCCAGGGGGCAGACGGTCCCCCTCTACCACTGAAGGACTTTCCGGGTAGGGGTGTAACAGGACAGGGCATGATAAGACAAGGGTGTGACACAGGACGGGGATGTGACAGACGACCGTCCCTCCTCACAGGCATTCATGGCCGTCCCTCCTCACAGGCATTCATGGCCGTCCCTCCTCAGTCACCTACAGCTGTGCCCTCTTCAGTCACTCACGGCCTTCTCTCTTCACAGTGACACAAGCTGTCCCTCCTCACAGTGACACAAGCCGTCCCTCCTCACAGTCACCCACAGCCGTTCCTCCTCACAGTCACCCACGGCCGTCCCTCCTCACAGTCACCCATGGCTGTTCCTCCTCACAGTCACCCACGGCCATCCCTCCTCACAGTCACCCACAGCCGTCCCTCCTCACAGTCACCCATGGCTGTTCCTCCTCACAGTGACCCACGGCCGTCCCTCCTCACAGTCACCCACGGCCGTCCCTCCTCACAGTCACCCATGGCTGTTCCTCCTCACAGTCACCCACGGCCGTCCCTCCTCACAGTCACCCACAGCCGTCCCTCCTCACAGTCACCCATGGCTGTTCCTCCTCCTAGTGACCCACGGCCGTCCCTCCTCACAGGTACCCATGGCCGTGCCTCCTCAGTCACCCACAGCCGTGCCTCCTCAGTCACTCACGGCCGTTCTCTCTCTCACAGTGACACAAGCCGTCCCTCCTCACAGTGACCCACGACCGTCCCTCCTCACAGTCACCCATGGCTGTTCCTCCTCACAGTGACCCACGGCCGTCCCTCCTCACAGTCACCCACAGCCATCCCTCCTCACAGTCACCCACGGCCGTCCCTCCTCACAGTCACCCACGGCCGTCCCTCCTCACAGTCACCCATGGCTGTTCCTCCTTACAGTCACCCACGGCCGTCCCTCCTCACAGTCACCCACGGCCGTCCCTCCTCACAGTCACCCATGGCTGTTCCTCCTCACAGTCACCCACGGCCGTCCCTCCTCACAGTCACCCACGGCCGTCCCTCCTCACAGTCACCCATGGCTGTTCCTCCTCACAGTCACCCACGGCCGTTCCTCCTCACAGTGACCCACGGCCGTCCCTCCCCAGTCACCCCGCTTGTGCCCTCTCAGTCACCGAAGGCCATCCTACCTCCGTCAGTCACAGTCCTCCTTCCTTAGTCACCCACGACCATTCCTCCTACGGCCACCCATACCTGTCCTTTCTCAATCTCCCGCAGTCACCCCTCCTCAGTCACCTAGGGCCACCTTTCCTCATAGACATCCCTCCTCAGTTACCCAGGCCTGCCCTGTCCATCTTTCACTGTCACCTGCAACTGTCTTCCCCACAGTGACCACAACCACCCCTCCATAGTCACCAAAGCCGTTCCCCCTCAAACTCGCCCACAGTCACACCTCCTGAGTCACCCACAGCTGTTCCTCCTCAGTCAGTCACGGCTGTGCCCCTCAGTCAGCTAGGGTCAGTCAGCCAGAGCCATCCCTACTTAGTAATACATGGCTGTCCTGTTCCTCCCACAGTCACTCATAGCTATCCCTCCTCAGTCCCCCACAGCCATTCCTCCTCACAATTACCCAGGGCCATCCTTCCTTCACTCACCTTTGACTATCTCTCCTCACAGAGCCAAGCTTTCTCAGTCATCCACAGCCATCCCTTCTCAGTAATACATGGCTCATCCATAGCCATCCCTCCTTAGTCACCCATGGCAGACCCTCCTCAGTAACCTATGACCAACCCTCCTTACAGTCACCCACAACCATCCTTCAGTCAACCATGCCCAACCATGCTCAGCCATCCAGAGCTATCCCTCCTCAGTAATATAGGGCTGTTCTGTTCCTCCCTATAGTTACCCAGGGCTGTCCCTCCTCAGTTAACCACGCCATCTTTCCTCAGTCACCCACAACTGTCTTTCCTCAGTCACCCACAGCTGTCCTTCCTCAGTCACCCACGGCCCCTCCTCAGTCACCCACGGCTGTCCCTCCTCAGTCACCCACGGCCTCTCCTCAGTCACCCACGGCCATCTCTCCTCAGTCACCCACAGCTGTCCCTTCTCAATCACCCACGGCCGTCTCTTCTCAGTCACCTATAGCTGTCCCTCCTCAGTCACCCACGGCGTCTCTCCTGGCTGTCCCTCCTCAGTCACCCACAGCGTCTCCCTCAGTCACCCATGGCCGTCCCTCCTCAGTCACCCACGGCCGACCCTCGTCCCGTCTCCTCAGTCACCACGGCCATCCCTCTTCAGTCACCCATGGCTGTCCCTCCTCAGTCACCCATGGCTGTCTCTCCTCAGTCACCCACGACCGTCCCTCTCAGCCACAGGCGTCCCTCCTCAATACCGGCCGCCCCAGTCTGGCCGTCCTCAGTCACCAACAGTGTCCTCCTCAGTCACCCATGGCCATCCCTCCTCAATAACCCATGGCTGTCCCTCCTCAGTCACCCATGGCCGTCCCTCCTCAGTCACCCATGGCTGTCCCTCCTCAGTCACCCATGGTGTCTCTCCTCAGTAACCACGGCGTCTCCCCAGTCACCCAGGCTGTCCCTCCTCAGTCACCCATGGCTGTCCCTCCTCAGTCACCCATGGCCGTCCCTCCTCAGTCACCCATGGCCGTCCCTCCTCAGTCACCCATGGCTGTCCCTCCTCAGTCACCCATGGCTGTCCCTCCTCAGTCACCCATGGCCGTCCCTCCTCAGTCACCCATGGCTGTCCCTCCTCAGTCACCCATGGCTGTCCTTCCTCAGTCACCCACAGCTGTCCCTCCTCAGTCACCCATGGTCGTCCCTCCTCAGTCACCAACGGCTGTCCCTCCTCAGTCACCCATGGCCGTCCCTCCTCAGTCATCCACGGCCATCCTGCCCCTGCTCACCGTCACCCAGAACCTAGACCTCCAGGACAGGAGCAGAGGAACAGCCATCCCACACTCTCGACTCTAAGACTCCTGCTATTCGTCAGCATCCCCGAGCCTTGTTTGGAGCCCTAAGAAACCTGCCCCTGTTTTAGGGTGCTCTGCAGTGTGTTGGTGGGGGCTCCGTCGGCTCCCTCAGTGATTCTAGGTTCCTCCCCCGGCAGAGAGCAGGGGTTGGTGACAGTTACAGATGAAGGACCCTAAACACACACCAGACGGCGTACACAGACACCCCCAAGAAAGGTGCAGGCAGTTCAGGGAGGGAAGATGCTCACTAGAGATGATGGCTGTGGAGGCCAGCTCAGGGCGGGGAAGCTTAAAGGAGCGCAACACCGAGGCTAAGGCAGACAGTCACGAGCAAGGTAACAGGGAGCAGAGAAAGTGCACGAGAGGGAGAGGGAGAAGGAGAGGGAGAGAGGAGAGGACAGAGAGCAGAGAGCAGAGAGAGAGAGAGAGGGAAAGAGAGAAGAGGAGAGAGAGGGGGAAAGAGAGAGGAGAGAGAGAAGAGGAGGGGGGGGGTTTAGCCAGTCAGCTCTCCTGCCTGCCACTGGGATTGGGTGGATGCCATCTGTGAGACCATCAGAGTCACGGCCAGGAAGCAGCCAGGAGAGTGAGCACTCACAAGAGAAATGAATGTGGGGCAACAGGGCAAAGCTTCTTGTCTGTAAATGCGCAGAGACCGCGTGCAGCCAAGACTCTGCAAGCTACTGGCCACCTCCCAGGGACACCTCCTGCCCATAACCTCTCAGCCAGCCCTGTGACCTTGCGACCCTCCCTGTGACACTCACTCCTGCCTGTGACACTCACTCCTGCCTGTGACACTCCTCTACCTGTGACACTCACCCCTGCCTGTGACCTCTCACCCCTGCCTGTGACACTCACTCACCCCTGCCTGTGACACTCACCTCTACCTGTGACCCTCACTCACCCTTGCCTGTGACATTCACCTCTACCTGTGACACCCCTGCCTGTGACCTCTCACCCCTGCCTGTGACATTCACCTCTACCTGTGACACCCCTGCCTGTGACCTCTCACTCCTCCCTGTGACACTCACCCC
Source organism: Cryptotis parvus (assembly GCA_021461705.1). Classification (NCBI taxonomy): domain Eukaryota; kingdom Metazoa; phylum Chordata; class Mammalia; order Eulipotyphla; family Soricidae; genus Cryptotis; species Cryptotis parvus. Next base: position 8,813 of record JAJIBD010006912.1, on the reverse strand, counting down.
TGCCTGTTACCTCTCACCCTCCCTGTGACACTCACCCCTGCCTATGACACTCACCCTTGCCTGTGTCTTCTCTCCTCTCCTTCACTCTCATCTCTCTCTCTCTCACTTGCTCTCTCTCACTCTCTCTCCCCCACCCCACCCCTCGGGGCACTCCTGGTGATCTGTGCTGCTGGCTGTGCCAGAGTCACCCGTCTCAGGGTGGGAACTAACTTCTCTTTATTGGTTTCTGGGCTGCACCTGGCAGTGCTCAGGGCACTTCAGTGACCAAGCTCAGGGCATGCCTCGCCCTCTGTGGCTCAACCCTCATCCCTCTCCTGACCCCCAGGGAAGTGACGCTCCACAGGTGGGAAAACTGCTCAGGAAATAGCGTCCGCCATCGCAGGCACAGCCGTGGGCGGGTGAGTCCACAAACTCCCCACGTGGGACCCTTCTCACCTGTGGGACGAGGCGGGGGCCACGGCGACCATCAGCAGTGGGTGTGACGTCCTCCCGACAGATGTCCCCATGCTGGGGGTCCCAGGGCCGTGCGGTGCAGAGCGGAGGGGTGTCTGAGCGGGCACAGCTGGAGGCTGGCAGCAGGGCTGGGGTGGGGAGAGGAGATGAGTCAGCCTCTGCTTTTACCCACAGCCCTGCGGGAGGGTCAGTCCTTGGGGCCTGGGGGGGGCTGGCAGGTGAGCTGCCAGCAGCCTCCTACCTGCAGCACCCCAGGAAAGGGCCAGGCCAGCACCGTGGGCCCTCCCCAGGAGTCTGGCTCTGCGCTGTAACCTCCGCACCCCACAGCCAGGCAGTGCTGTTTAGGGAGCAAAGGGCCATAATTGGCAGGAAAGAAGCACCTGCTAATGGCCCTTGATGTGGGTTCCTGAGGGTGTCCACAGAACCCAGCCTGGCGAGGGGAGCAATAGCTTCTCTGGCTAGTGATTGGGGCATGCAGTCTCCTGTGTGACCGCTGGGGGCGCTGGGGATCCCCTGGGGAACTGCATTAGGTGATAAATTCTGGGAGATCCCACCCCCCAGCACCCAGCTCAGGTCCTGCCCCTGTGTCTGACACTCCATAACCTCGGAGAGGCCCAAACAGTCCTGGCTGAAGGAGCTAAGCAGGAAGGAGGGAGGAACCTCTCTGCATCCCGGCCCCACCCTTAGCCCCACAGCACCCCCCCCACACACACTTGCTAGGAAGGGAGCAGGTTCTGGTGGGCTCTTGGGTCTGAGGGGAATCCTGAAAGCTAGCCAGGGGCCCTTCCGAGTGGATAAGGCCAGCCTGCCCACTCTGGGGTGCCGACCCTCGGGGTGCTCTCTGGTGACTTGCTCTCACACTGAGTTGTGCTGCCGAGAGCAGAGATGGGCTGATAGCCTGGCAGGGGCCTGAGCCCTGAGTGCTCCTCACTCTGTGGGTGCTGCCAGGCCCCACCAGGTGGGTGCTGTCCCTGCTGGGTGCTGTCCCTGCTGGGTGCTGTCCCTGCTGGGTGCTGTCCCTACTGGGTGCTGTCCCTGTTGGGTGCTGTCCCTGCTGGGTGCTGTCCCTGCTGGGTGCTGTCCCTGCTGGGTGCTGTCCCTACTGGGTTCTGTCCCTGCTGGGTGCTGTCCCTGCTGGGTGCTGTCCCTACTGGGTGCTGTCCCTGCTGGGTGCTGTCCCTGCTGGGTGCTGTCCCCTGCTGGGTGCTGTCCCTACTGGGTGCTGTCCCTGTTGGGTGCTGTCCCTGCTGGGTGCTGTCCCTACTGGGTGCTGTCCCTGCTGGGTGCTGTCTCTACTGGGTGCTGTCCCTGCTGGGTGCTGTCCCTGCTGGGTGCTGTCCCTACTGGGTGCTGTCCCTGCTGGGTGCTGTCCCTACTGGGTGCTGTCCCTGCTGGGTGCTGTCCCTGCTGGGTGCTGTCCCTACTGGGTGCTGTCCCTGCTGGGTGCTGTCCCTACTGGGTGCTGTCCCTGCTGGGTGCTGTCCCTGCTGGGTGCTGTCCCTACTGGGTGCTGTCCCTGCTGGGTGCTGTCCCTGCTGGGTGCTGTCCCTGCTGGGTGCTGTCCCTACTGGGTGCTGTCCCTGCTGGGTGCTGTCCCTGCTGGGTGCTGCTCTGGCCTATCCTGGGTGTCCTCAACTGGAAGAGATGATGGACAGGGCGGGTGAGAGGGACCTGGAGGGCTCTGTCCTGCCTTGGCTCCTGTGGCCACTCCCTTGGGGAGAGAAGGGCTCCTTAGGGCCTATAAAGTGGCCTTTGATCACCTCTGCACTCTCTCTGTTTGTCTGGTGTAGAGGGGAGGAGAAAGGGAGGGTGGGGGAACTGGGAATGGGTAGGGTTGAGCATATGGCACCGACCTTGCACAGCCTGGCCTCATACCCACCTTGACCCCAGCATGGACCCCAACCCAGCCCAGGCACCCACAACACCCATGAGCCCCTCCATGGGGCCCCAATACGCAGTGAGAGCTCAGCTACCTGTGGGGTCTGGGGGCAAGGGAGCAACCAGGGGCCCTGTACAAGCACTGTCAGGATAACACACTCACACATACTCACACTCACATACATGTCAACACAATATACATACACAGATTCACACACTCACAATACATACACATACTCACGGAACTCATATATGTGTACACACTAACACAAGTACACACATACCCACGCATATCCTCATGCTCACATACACACCAACTCACATACCTACACACTAACACACATTCCTACACACATACACACACTCACATGCTAACACAGTACACACACAGGCACATACACATAAACTCTCCCACCAATACGTACACATATACACATACAGGGACTCACACATGTATACACCCACACCCACACCCACGCTCACACTCACATATACACAAACACACATGTCCACACACACTCTTACACTCACATGCTAACACAATACAACACAAACCACACACAATCACACACACTCTTGCACTCACAATATGGACTCATATGCATTCACCGGGATTTGCACTCACACACACCCATGCTCACAAACACACTAACGCACATGCCCCACAATATATACACTTATACATACATACTGGCACATGCATTCACAAACTCAAATACATACACACTCTAATGCACCACACATCCAACTCACACATTCACATACACACAGTGTCCTATGCTGTGAGAAAGTTGAGCCTCCAGGCAAGAGACCATGTTCCCTCCCAATCATGTGGCTGTACCTAAGAACAGCCGTGACTGTGTGCCCGCAGGACACTCTCCACTGTGCCATGTGGGTGGACAGCCCAAACAGCTCACACACCCTGCGTCAGTCACAAGCGCCACACACTCTCAGGCACATGCACATACCCACACACACAACCTCACAAGCCTGCTCATGATCGGATCTCTAGGGCTGTGGAAGATTCTATTGTTTTGGGTTTGGGGTCACATCTGGCGATGCTCAGGGATTACTCCTGGCTCCTGAGTAATTGCACTCAGCAATTACTTCTGGTGGTGCTCCTGGGACCATATGGGATGCTGAGGATAGAACGCAGGTGGGCCACCTGCAAGGCAAACGCCCTCCCCGCTGTGCTATCTCTCTGGGCCCTCTGATTGGTCCCTTATAAACCCCTAATTTGCACTCCCAGTTCGATTGGTCCCCCCACATCCTGTCATTTGCATAAAGACACATATGCCATCTCATTGGTTGGATGCTTTTTTGGGTCACACCCAGCGATGTTCAGGGGTTACTCTTGACTCTTGGCTCAGGAATTACTCCTGGCGGTGCTTCGGGATGATATGGGATGCTGGGGTTGGAGCTTGTGTTGGTCATGTGCGAGGCAAAGTACCCTATTCACTGTACTATTTGTCCGACCCCAGTCATGGAAGATTCTAGAAGCACAGCCCAGGAAGCCTGACAGGTACAATGAATGGCTGCAGGCTAGTTCAGACAGCGTTGCTGCGGCTCCTTGTGCTGAGAGCTGGCCTAGCAATCTGCCCCCGGGGAGCCTCAGTTTCCTCCCTGCTAAGTGGGGACCTAACCCTTAATCACAGCCGCTCTGGAGGAGAGGGAGCTTGGGAAGGGTTGCAGTGGGATCGTGGCTCTGCCTTAAGCAGAGAGAAGCTGGGACCCGGCCCTTTCCCGCCACAGCGAGCGCCTCTATCGCGACTGCCCAGGCTTTCCTGTCTCTCATTATGTTGTGTTTAATTTTTGTCCTTTGTTTGTGGACCACACTCAGCAGTAGCCAAGAGCCACTCCGGCTCTGAGCTCGGGGGTCTCTCATGGAGGTGCTCAGGAGTTCCGTGATTCTGGGCTGGAAGTTGGTCTCCAGCACCCTGAGAGACATCGCCCAGCCCCTTTGAAACAAAAGCTCCCCAAAGGTTGTCAATCACCTTCTTCGCACTGGAGTGACATGTCCCAGAGCCGGCACGGAGAAGGCTCCCAGTCACCTTTGGCTCATGCCGTCACCTGCCAGCCTGTTCCGCAGCTCGCTCTGGCCCAGCGCCCGTGGCCTTCTCTCCTGTGACCTGCCTGTACTCATCCTCGTCACTTACCTCAGCCCCATCACAGGAGCATGTGCCGTCTCCCTAACCACAGGTGCTCCCCGTCCTGCAAGACTCACCCCATCCCATCTGCACCCTACACTTTAGTTCCACCCCACTTTTACTGGTCACCTCTGGGCTCACAGGCCCTGGGGACCAGCTCCTGTACTTGAATGGGGATCTGGAGCGGGGAGGGGCTGGGACTGAGAAGCTGGGCTTCCCCTTGGGACCACTGATGACAGTCAGTCAGACCAGAGGCACAAGGACTCTACTGTGTGCCAAAGCCTGCACTCACACATGTGTGCACACACAAACACGGACATGCACACACACACGGGCACACACACACACTTGCACACACATGCACACACACAGACACGCATTAAGCCTAGGCTAGGGCTCAGGGCATGTTGCCTCCTTGCAGGTGAGGTAGCAGCAGGCAGTGTGTCCAGCGGCGTCCGGTGCTGGGCCGGGCCAGCAGCTCAGCTTTGTCCTCATTGGACCCACGGCTCCACGCGCTGCCCCATGCTCAGAGCTGGGTGTGGGTCCTGAGCTCTGCTGCTGTGGCCCCAAACCAAAAAAATTACAAGAAAGAAAAGTGTCCCTCCACTGAGTTCGAGAAAACAGTGCCAGAAACTCTATGTCCTGAAGGGTGGGGAAGGCAGGGGCCCTGACTCACCTGTGGTCACATAAACCCTGTGTCCTGGCGGCCCCTGACCACCTGGAGTCCCACAAGGCCCATGTGCTGGGGCCCCCTGGCCACTTGCGGTCACACAAGCCTATGTGCTGGGGCCCCCTGGCCACCTGCAGTCACACAAGCCCCGTGTGCTGGGACCCCCTGGCCACCTGCGGTCACCCAAGCCCTGTGTGCTGGGGTCCCCTGGTCACCTGCGGTCACACAAGCCCCATGTGCTGGGGCCCCCTGGCCACCTGCGGTCACACAAGGCCCGTGTGCTGGGGCCCCCGGCCATGTGGCCTCCTCCTGCAGTGTGCTCAGGAGGCGCATCAGCTCCCCACACCTTCTGCCCTCTGGCAGGTGATAAAATGTGCAGGACAGAGCAGGCGTTTTGGTTAGGAGCAAGGCTGCCATGGAGCTCTGCCAGACCCAGGGCCTGGCCCTCACAACTGTCTTGGCTCATGGGGACAGGCCCAGGCCGGCACAGGCTGTCATGATCTGTCACCACTCCGGACGTGGGCGGCTTAGGGCTTCAGGGGTCCCTGGGGAGCTGACTGATTGCTAAGCCTAGGAGACGAAGGACTGGGGACCGACAGACCTGCAGGTGACAGCCTGTGTGGCTGAGACCCCTGCACTGAGTGGTCAGTTAGACCAGAAGCACAAGGTCAAGGCCCCACTGCATCCTCCACAAGCCCCAGCTCCTGACTGTCTCCCAGGTCTCTGAGCAATGAGCTTTTAAGGGGGAGTTTGGAGACGGGGTTGGGAGCAGGAGGGGTGATGACAGGCATGGACCCTGCTGTCCTCTCCCTTGTCAGCCCAGTGTGGCCACGCGATCACCAGCTGCTCACTCGCTGCCTTCCTACCATGCAATTCTCCCTTTCTGCAACCCAGACGGAGAGGCGATGACAGACAACACCTCCACTGGGGCAGCCCCAGGCCTAGCACCCAGCACTCGAGGGCTACCCACGAGCATGCGTGGACACTGGGAGAGGAGTCCACACAGCGCTTGTGGTCACCTCGCCGAGGTGTAGGGGGATTCACCTCCCAGGTCGGAGTGATAATCCAGCAGGGAGGGCGTTTGCCTTGCATGTTGCCTACCTGGGTTCAATCCCGGCATCCCATAGGGTCCCCTGAGCTCAGCCAGGAGTAATTCCTGAGTGCAGAGCCAGGAGTAACCCCCTGAGCATTGCTAGGTGTGGCCCCCAAAACAGATTCACATTTCACCGCCCAAGTCCACACGGCTCAGTAGGGACAGGTATGGTAGCCCCCACCAGGCCCCAACAGGATGGCACCCAGATACGTCACGGGGACAGCTGAGTCACCCCTGTGTCACCTTTCAGGAGAGAGACCAGGGGCTTGTCCAGGCACACACTGCAGCCCACAAGGCCTTGGGCAGGAGGTGCTCTGGCCTCCAGATGACCAGCCTCTAGGGACAGGATCCCTGTGTCCAGGAAGACGGGAACTACCCGGAATCCTCTCAAGGACAAGGACATTGGTGGCCTGCTGGGGCAGCAGGGAGGAGCAGGAGGTCCTGCTGCCAGATTGGGGGTGGGGAGGCCCCAGGAGGGGTGAGGACAGGCAGCCCTGCAGCGGGGTCTCTGTACTGCGTCTCCAGGGGTCTTCTCCCCGCCCCCCAATCTCCTCTGCAGGAGTTTTGTATCTGCAGCGGCTCCCCTGGGCCCCACTGCCCAGACTGTCCTCTACCTCCCAGGCTCGTGGGTCATCTGGACTTTCAGACTGGGGCTTGTGGGTGTCTCTGACCCTCTTGCTCCACCCTTTCTCGTAGAAAGACCCTCAGTGGACTGTGGTGACTAGGGAGAGCGTCAGTCTGTCCCGTGGGTCAGCTGGACTCCAGACCCCAGGACTGGCCAGAAGGTGGGGCAGCTTGGTGGGGTTCGGATGGAGCGCCCCTGTAGGGACATAGGGTGAGAGGGTGATCCCGATTGGCTCTTTGCGTGTCCCTTCACTGCTATGGAGGAAAGAATTCCCCTAGAGTGCAAGGCAGCTTCTCAAGGTCAGCTGGGCCTGTCTGAGCTTGTTCCCCGCAGACAACTTCAGCTCTGGGCCCAGGTCAACTGCAAGAAGCACGGCCACCCAGTGGGGCTGACATCCTGTGTGTGCTGTGTATGCTGTGTGTGCTGTGTGTGCTGTGTGTACTGTGTGCTGTGTGTGCTGTGTGTGCTGTGTACTGTGTGTACTGTGTGTGCTGTGTGTGCTGTGTGTGCTGTGTGTACTGTGTGTGCTGTGTGTACTGTGTGTGTGCTGTGTGTGCTGTTGTACTGTGTGTACTGTGTGTGTGCTGTGTGTACTGTGTGCTGTGTGTACTGTGTGTGCTGTGTGCTGTGTGTGTTGTGTGTACTGTGTGTACTGTGTGCACTGTGTGCTGTGTGCTGTGTGTGCTGTGTGCTCTGTGTACTGTGTGTGCAGTGTGTGCTGTGTACTGTGTGTACTGTGTGTGCTGTGTGTACTGTGTGTGCTGTGTGTACTGTGTGTGCTGTGTGTACTGTGTGCGCTGTGTGTGCTGTGTGTGCTGTGTGTACTGTGTGTGCTGTGTGTGCTGTGTGTGCTGTGTGTGCTGTGTATGCTGTGTGTACTGTGTGTGCTGTGTATGCTGTGTGTGCTATTGTACTGTGTGTGCTGTGTGAACTGTGTTGCTGTGTGCACTGTGTGTGCTGTGTGTACTATATGTGCTGTGTGTACTGTGTATGCTGTGTGCACTGTGTATGCTCTGAGTGCTGTGTGTGCTGTGTGCTGTGTGTACTGTGTGTGCTGTGCTGTGTGTACTGTGTGTGTGTGTGCTGTGTATACTGTGTGTGCTGTGTGTGCTGTGTGTACTGTGTGTACTGTGTATGCTGTGTGCACTGTGTGTACTGTGTATGCTCTGAGTGCTGTGTGTGCTGTGTGCTGTGTGTGTGGTGTGTGCTGCATGTACTGTGGCACTATGTGTGCTGTATATGCTATGTGTACTGTGTATGCTCTGAGAGCGGTGTGTGCTGTGTGTGTGGTGTGTACTGCATGTACTGTGTGCACTGTGTGTGCTGTATATACTGTGTGTGCTGTGTATACTGTGTGTTGTGTGTGCTGTATTCTGTGTATGCTGTGAGTGCTGTGTGTACTGTGTGCACTATGTGTGCTATATATACTGTGTGTGCTATGTGTACTGTGTGTTCTGTGTGTGTACTGTGTGTGCTATTAGCTGTGTGTGTTGTGCTTATGTTGTGTGTGCTGTGTGTACTATGTGCTGTGTGTACATGTTCTGTGTGTGGTGTGTGCACTGTGAGTGCATGTTCTGTGTGGTGTGTGCTGTGTGCACTGGATGTGCTGTATGTGTGTTTTGTGTGCAAATGTAGAACCGGGAGCCCAAATCCATGATAGCCTGAGAGAGGGCGCTGGGCCCCTCAGCTTCCAGCACGAGGCCCGGGCTGCAGGATCTCAGGGGGACACGGAGAGGCAGTTGGGAAGTGGGTCCAGCCAGAGTGAACCCCAAGGGTGAAGTGAGGGGCAGGAAGGACCTGGGGAGAACCCCCACGCAGCCAGCGCCCCTCCAGGCAGGCCCTATCTCCACAGCCCGAGACAGCCCCCAGCACACAGTCGGGCTGCTCTGTGGAGTGGAGAAGTATCCACCTGGAGAAGTGTCCACTGGAGAAGTGTCCACCTGAGAA